>JANHFP010423297.1:0-10600 GCA_032468135.1 Calamaria suluensis
GCCATCTTCTCACCTTTTTCCTTCACTACCCCTGCGGCGGCAGGGGGGGGTTCATCGCTTGGGGCCGGGACAGGGACAGGGAAAGGGGTTCCCCCCCTGTGTGGGCTGCTGGGATAGCCCCTCAGCCTATCTGGGGGGCCCCGCCCCTCCAGGCCCATTATAATGGGAGTCCGGAATGCTTGTTGGTATTCCTGGGCCAGGCTATTGGGCACCTGGAACTGTATGGCATGTTGTACCCCACCCAGTGGGCGAAGATAGCTGCAGTCACCTCCGTTATGACTGGTGAGGCCGCAGAATGGGTGGCTGTTTTACATCGTCGAAGATCCCCCGTATTAGCTGACGTGACCCTGTTTTTGGAAGCCCTCAGACAGCGCTTCCACGATGATTCATTGGGGGACGTGGCGGAGGATGAACTAATGGAGGTTGTACAAGGGGCACGAACCGGAAAGGAATACGTGGCACAAGAGCTTGTTCTTCCTGAGACCATTATCTGCAATCAATTACTAAACACAATTTTAATTTAATTGTACAGCATATATATCAAAGGTGGAAAAATGTTGCCATGATTTATATTGGTCTGATTCCTTTTACAGTTCAAAAACCTGACATTTTTAACAGGGATGTGTAGACTTTTTATATCTATTGCACCCCAGTTGTGTACAAGTTGCCTTCTAGGTGTTGTTTGTTCAGTTTCATACTCCCAGGTGTTGTCTGATTTGTTTGAACTGCTCAAAGAATATGGAAATCTGATGTTTTACAGTGTTATGGAAGATGCTAAAGAACATTCTGGTTGATGGCGTGCTTTGACTCACCATCTCATTTTAAAACTAAGGCGGCAACTAGATCATGGCCTTTAGTGAGCAGAAATTTTTGAAGAGCATTCAAGGCTCTTCAGTTAGTAATGTGGTTTGTCAGATAGTTTCAAAAAATGATCACCTGTCCCTGGGACACTGCAGCCGTCATGAATATGAGCCAGTTGCCAAGTGTCTGAATTTTAATCATGTGATCATGGGCATGCTGCAATGGTCATAAGTTACGGTGCTGTTGTAACTTTGAATGGTCATTAAATAAATTATTGTTATGTCAAGGACTATCTGTGTTTAAATCCTCACAAAAACTGTCCTTAAATATTATGCCCATCTCAGCAGGGATGTTATTGGGTAACAGAGACAATGGCACACCAACAATCATTTGTCAACATAAGATGCAGGTTCTTAAAACTCACTGCATGATCAGGTTTCCTAATAAAATGTGCCATGAGCCCGTTTCTAGTACTGAATTCATTTGTTCTCTACACCCTCCACATATTATCTCTAGTTAATTTGTTTTCTACACCCTCCACCTCCACATATTATCTCTAGTTCCATTCAGTCTCTCCCAAATCAAGACAATCCACATCCCTATTTTCACTTACACAAAGGGCTAATGTTACCACTGTTGAGGATTAATTCCATTAAAGTTGTCCAAATTGGTGACAACTACTTTATCTGAATCTCTCAGATTAAATGTAAGATTAAATGTAAGATATATGAAGTGTGTTGCTGCCCCTGATTTTCGACTATTCAACTTTATAGGGTGCACCAGTGGTGGTTTGCTCCCAGTTTGGTCTGGTTCTATAGGACCAGTAGTAAAACTGTTGGGAGGTTCTACCCACCTGCCCCGACATCATTATGTATGATCTGTGCATGCATAGAAGCTTCTGTACATGAGCAGAAGCCCGCACGACTGCTCCCGCTGCAAAACGGTAGTAAAGGTCAGTGGAACACACCCCTGGGGTGCACCCAGGTTTTAGTATTCAAAACAAAACATTGCTTTTTTCCAAATTACAAATGCCCAACCTTTCCAGCCTTCCCACATAAAGATTATTTCCCATTATTTCTGTGGTCTATTTTCAGCAATGGAAATGTAGTTTTCTGAACCATACATAATAGCATTCAAATATCTTATCATTACAAACTGATGTAAGGCTAGAGATTCAAAGACAAGTTTGATTCCTGAGGAGTATATCCACAAGTTCATTGTCAGCCTCGCAAATAGGCCAAAATCAGACAGAAAAACAAGATGAGCCAAATTCTACTTTATTGTAGAGTTACAGAATCTTGCAAGTCTGAAAATACAAATATTATGTTGTCTCTTTTGTCACCTGAAAAACTTGGGTGGATTCTTTCTTATTTAGCTGTGGGCTCCCCCCCCTTTTATCTGTTTGTTCCCTAGCAACATCTCTTCCCCTGGTCTCTCAAGGCCATTCCCACATTACTGCTATAGTTGTCTTCACAACCATCCAAAGTGACTTTCTTCCAGGATGTTTTGATAAACGTCTCAGTATAACGTATGGTCCCTGATTTCCTGGCAGCCTGCCATCAAAATACATAACCATCTAAATGTTTTCCATCTCCTTTTCTGTACTTTGTTACCTAAATTCCACAATATGAAAATAAGCTTATTTGGGAGGAAGACTAGAATGGAAAGGTACAGGTAGACCTCTGCTTATAACCCTTTGTTCAATGTTAGCACAGCACTGAAAAAAATGGACATACAACCATTTCCCAAAGTTCTGGCCATTGCACCTTGCAGTCACATGATCACAATCTAGGTGCCCAGATATTCAGGTCATGACTTCTGCATTGCAGAGCACTGAGGACATGTAATTGCCATTTGTTACCTTTCCTGCTGGCTTCCCATGAACAAAATCATATCCCACTGCAGGAAAGGTATCAAATTGCTCCAGTGTTACTCACACCTGAAGTATCTTACTGCCCACATGAAGTTGGCCTTCTCCAACTAATACCTGACCTTTACTGGGTCTTCCACTCTCTTTTAGTCTGCTTACCTGAGTGTCCCATCTTTTCCCGCTTAATAAACTACATGTCCTGCAGTTGTGACATCTACTAGTTCAGCTGAGATTGATGGGCACGTGACATTGTGCTTTATGACTGCATTGATGGTAGTTAAATTCGTAAGTTACACACCCTAAATTCTATTGGTACTAAGAATTTTTGGGTACAACTCTCACTTGGGAATTACTTGGATATAAAAAAATGCAGTAATGTTGTCATAAATATATATTAAATACCAAATTTATTTGAGTTTAGATTTTATATCATTTGAGAACTTTGGTGACCTACAGCTTTCATGGTAAAAGTGCTGAATTGTTTAGTAAATATGCACATATAGTAGTACTATAGTGAATCTTTATGAAATTTTATAGCTGTTTTCAAGACCGTATATTTTTCAAAACAAATATATTGCAATAGGCACAGGAAGCAAGCTGTGAAAAATTGAAGGAAAAATGGCAGGACAGATTAGGAAGACTCAGGTTCAAAATCCCGCTCCACACAGAATTCATTGGGCAATTTGGGGCCAATCAACTCTTTCAGCACAATCTACCTCACAGGGTTGTTCATGGGATATTATGAAATGTGATCCTTGCACGTTGGCTTGAGTTCCCAGAGAAAAGTCAAGGTATAAAGGCAATAAATAAATGCATAAATGGGATAGTAAACAGATCTGACAAAATGACATGATGATAATGTACATGACTTGGACAACCTGGGCATGTTCCCCAAAATTCTTTTCATGAGATTTAAAAGTATAATTCGCAGTCACATTGAGCAAAATAGTCCATATATTTAACATAAAGGTATATATGATTCGAAGATTAGAAATGTACACTAATGGTATCGTGCAACTTATTTCATCCAGCAACAAAATTCAACCATTCCTATGATTTCAGAAAGTACACAAAATACAGACATGAGAAGGAAATAAAACCTCTAAGGTGACCATATAGTACTTTACACATAAATTTGCAACACATAAGCATCTACAAGATACATTTCCATAACAGAAATGCAATTTGTGTTAAACAGATATTACAGCACTCACTTATCTACAACCAGGGCAAAATTCCAAGGCACAAATTCAGTGCTGTCATGGCTGCATTTGAACACAATTTGATGTGATGAGAACAATGTCCTGGATTTGCATATTCACAAGCCTGGCCAAAATTTTGGAAGTTTCTGCTTCTTATTAACCAGAGGCTAATGTTTCTTGAAACTTAAATTCTGATTAATTTTAACTCTGGCGTTAAAGGCAGCTTCATTACCCATGGTTTTAAGCTTGCTTATTTTGAAGCATGTATAAGATTAATTACGACTGGTTGATTTTGGATGACAAGGCAGACTGCAGTTAAAGCAACGCAGAAGCAAGAAACTTGGAACTGTACCTTCCGTTATATTATATGGAAGGAGGAAGACTTTAAGCCTGAGGTTCAGTAAAACTTTTTTAATGCGATGTTGCAACTGGCCGCTGTAATGTTATAGATCACATTAAGAATTTCTTTAAAATGCATACTTTTTAACAAAAGGCTTTGGGAACAAAACATGCACTGTGCTTAATTTTTAATATAGTTTATCTATTAAACTAACAATATAGATTTTCTGTCTAATTTTTTAAAGGTAGATCTTGAAGAACAACATCTCCCCTGAGCATCCTTAGGAAGTTCAGGCTGTTTAGCACATTGTTCCAAGAACTTCTTTCAAAATGAACATCAGTTCAGAAAATAACTTCTGTCAAGCAATGGCTGGCTAAAAACGTGGATTTCAGATTTCTCCATAGAATTTTAATAGAATATGTCCCTTGCTTTATTTAAATTCCTACAGAGAATAAAGCAAGATAAAACCAGACAGGAAGAGAAATTGTCTCACACACTATTTACATTTCAAGTCTATTCTCTGGTAGGTTGCACAGTGAGTATCTGTGAGTTATTGAGAACAATGTTTGATGTTTTTAAGGCAATACAATATTGCAGAAATAAAAAAACCCAGAACTTCAATTCTGCACTCAGTTAAGTATTGACCTTCAGTGCCTTCTCCCTTCTGAAACCCTAATTGATCGGAACATTTTAAACATATGCATTACCAAGTTCTAGATGATAATTCAAGAGAACATTTGTTTTGCAAGCAAATTCACTAATTACAAAAATCAACACTTGACAACCAAATTGTTTAAAAAAATACTCTTGAAGTATTTTTAGGCCAATAGGAGCTTATAAATACTTCTGACTAGGGGTAGCATATATTATTTCTTACTGAAAAATTCTACAAAGGGGCTGTCAAATGGTTAAACATATATACCACATTTGTCCATATTTTTTTTTGCCAACAAGTCCTATTATAGTGCTCCTGGTAAATGACATTTAATAGATATTTTTGGAAAGTGATATACATAAGCCTTTGCAAGAGGCTCTTTAGTTCATATGCAAAAGAAGGAATGAGCAATCTATTTATTGGCAAAATAGAGGCAATAATGCCAAATGAAGAAATAACAGGATTAGAGAGCTGTTTGGATTAGCCTTCCTGTCCAAAATCTTCTGTGAACTTCTTTAGTTTTTCCAGGTCCTGCTCATTTACTGTTGGTTTTGTGTTGGCTAGTGATCTCAGCATATCAGCCTGCACATAAATGAAAGGAGAGTTAAGAGCTGAACATTTCTCCATCACAGATATACATATAGATAGTACACATAAAACAATTACGTGAGTTATGGCATGGCAGAAGGAACCAAAAGAAGCTATAAAAACAAAGAAATCTCTAACATTTCTAACCGTTCTTTTCACAATTGTTCAAATAATTACCACAAATCAGAAATCTAACAATATTATTGGAAATTTAACAATACAAGTTACCATGAAATATATCATATCTGCTTTATATTACCAGTAACAGGTAGTCCTCGACATACAACTGTTCATTTAGTGACTGTTACAACAGTGATACACGACTGTTTTTCACACTTGCGGTCATTGCAGCATCTGCATGGTCAATGTGATCAAAATTCAGATGCTGGGCAACTGGTTCATGTCTATGATACATGCAGTGTCCTGGGGTCATCACCTTTTGCACCCCTGTGGCAAGCAAAATCAATGTGGAAGCCAGATTCCCTTAACAACTGTGTTACTAACATAACTGCAGTGATTCCCTTAACAACTGTGGCAAGAAAGGTCACAAAATGGAACAAAACTCATGTAATAACAATCTCGCTTAGCAACAGAAATTTTGGATTCAAACTATTTTCTTAAATTGAGAACTAATCGTGTTACTTGCATACCAATTGCAGTTATTCACTTAACTACTGTGGCAAGAAAGGTCATAAAATAGGACAAAACTCACTTAACCAATGTCACTTAGTAACAGAAATTTGGGCTGAATTGTCGAGGACTATCTGTACTTAGAAGAAATGCACTGCTGTAAAATAATTTTATTGATTACAATTTAACAGGAGGTCTCTACTTGCCTCTACTCAGAAGCAAGATTCCCTTAAAAGGTTTATTTTCAAGTACTTACTTATATACTATAGCCTAGACATTTCCAACCAGCATACACATTTCACAATACTTTACTACTTTGTATGTTACAAAGGTTTGTAGATTTTATTCTTCCTTAACTCAGAATTTTAAAACACTCTAGAGAAAGGTTTCAAAATGCAGATTTATAGGAAAATAACTACAGGATAAAAGATGAAATCAAGATACATTTGTAGTCAATAAAGAAAGTCTTTCTGGTCATTGTTTAAAACAGCTCTTTTATTCTGAACATTTTTTTTGAAAAAAGAGGTGGTGGCCTTGGGTTCGTGAGATTATTGTTATGTATCATGCAACTTCAATGGGAGAGGACATTTCTCCTGGCAGAGCAGGTCTGCTGATTGAATAGGAAACAAAAGTATGTGACAGGTTAGGGAACCCAAAGCCGATTCAAATCTGCAGCCTTTGCATAGAAATGCAAAATCCACTTTTGAATGCCCGGCCCTTTAAAAAACAATGCTAGTGGAACTAATGGCACACCTGGGAGATTAAATTATGTGTACCTATGAATGCTTCAAACTAGTACATTAAACTACATTCTTGCACAGAAAGATTATTCCGTGTTTGTAATTTAAAAAAAAACATAAAATAGGCCATCATTTTGCAGTACTTTTTAGGTGTTTGAAACAGAAAGTAGGTAAAGAGTTCAGAAAGTCTCTATTGAGCCCTAAAGCAAGAACAGGTTTGCCCTGCTAATTTTGTACTCTGTATTTGAAGCTCTTGCTTCAAATTAAATGTTGCAGATGAACTCTCTATATGGTTTTTTTCTTTGGGGAAGGGTATGCCTTCATATCACCAGAGGTTTTTCTGGCAGCATTTTCAAAAGACATTTGCTAGTGTCTTCCTCCTAGAAAGGGAGTGACTAGACTAAAATATCTCATGGGTTTTGTGCCCAAGGCAGGGCAAAGAACTAACCATCTCCCAGTTTCTAGTTTGGTGCCACTTTCTCAATAGATGCTTAGTGTTAGTATATACAATGAGAACCATTATTTATCATTTCCATTAGGTTCCATAAACTTTATTTGAAAGCTTAGGTATACTTTGGTCCACTGAAATCAAGAGGACGCTAGATTGATCTACCTTAAAAGGGCTAATGTTGATTTAAGTTGGAACATTATGCTAAGCCTTAATTGCTTAAGCATCCAGATACATACCACAAACACACAAACAATAATTAGATCAATTCATGCAATATGTGAAGCAACTGGAAAACAAATTGGATTTTGAACTAATACAGTATATGAATCCAGCTTCAGTCTAGATTTAGTTCAATGTTTTTTAACATTAAATTACTTAAGCTACTTTTTAATGTTGGAACTCTAAGTTTTTATACAGAAGGAAAAAAAAAATCTCAAATCAGGCCACAATTTTTTAAAAAAATCTTGTAAGTAGCATCTAAAGTTATAGTGTTTGTTTGTGCAACAACTATTATCTGAATATATAACCAAGCAAGAGAGAAACTGTGAAAGGCCTGTGAAATTTGGACATGTTGGTATAATTGGATGGAGAGGAGAATTACCACTAGAGTCAAGAAATGAGGAAAGAGGTTTTGATTAATATAGATCGGAATATGTAAAATTTTATGATGTAGATATGTAGTAAATGTAAAATAATAGGGATATCTGATAAGTTTCGGCTATAATCAAATATAAATATTAATAATTAGATAACATACTTAGTTGCATTTTAATAGTATGATAAGGAAGTAGGAATTTAATATATGTATATGTATTTGTCTTTTTTTCTTTTTTTTTCTCTGCGTCTTGTTTTATGTATGTATGTTAATTTTTGTTTTTGTTTTTTAACTTTTAAAATTTAATAAAGATATTTTTTAAAAAAATTCAATCTGGCAACTTGGGGAGCAGCACCCCAAAAGGCCAAAAGAAACACCCAAATGACAATTGTGAGAATTTACAACTCTTGGCAAAAATTAGAATTAATATCCTGAGATTCTTCCTCGAATTACATTCCTGCCTTTTGCCACTATTCCCAATCATCACTCCTATTATATGACCAAATGAGGGCATAAGCCAAAATCCATCTTATGTTCAGTGGTCATGTAGGTCACCCACACATCTTTCCCATGACTCCATCTGTTCTGACAATTACAAGAAGGGACACAAACATGTTTTCCATTCTGCTGCATGAAGGCAAGTTGGTGCTAGAGGGAGGAGGACGAAGGCTTTTCCCTGCAATTATGAGAAGAACAGTCACTCTCCATGTATCCCGTGTGGATTTCTATACACAAAGGCTTCCAGGATAAAAGGTATCTCTGAGTTCACCAGATGGAGGGCAGAACGTGTGTCCTTATCCTGTCTTGCAAAGAGCTCACTCCTGGGTTGGATAAGACTCAATGCCTTTCTCTCCTCAAAAATCAAAGCCGAAACACAGGTAAGAGGAAGCACGCATGGTTGATATAAATTTGTCCTGGTGCCATCCAGGTGGCACAGGTGATTTCTGATCAGCTGAAGTTCCAGTGAGATTTTAAGAGTAAATCAATTCAGTTTCTGCATAAACTTTGATTTCTGTTCTAGGAGGGAAGGTGATAAGAAGGAATGGGCAGGAGTCATGCTGCTTCTGATGCTGATGCTCTTTTCGCTTCAGGCTCCAAGTACAGAGGAGAGTCTGCAAACCATTGGTGTATTCAGGACTAATATTGACTTAAAAGAAAGCCACTATAGGCCGGGTGATCTCATTATTGGTGGGAATTTGCCCTTGGGATCCACTTTCATCTCCCCAGTCCAAGCCTTTAATGCAGTGAATCTTGATGTAGAAAATGGGTAAGTTTCAGCTGAAGGAGAAACACCAGATCAATTGTTTCTTTGCTTTAAATCCATGGGACCACTTTCAGAAATAATTCTACCAGTTTATTGAAATGTCCTGGTGTAATGCACATTCATGTAATGCTATTCTCAGTAAATTAGCAGGCTTATAAAATAGGCTGGCATTCAGGAAGATGACAAAAAATAAATAAAGAGGGAAGGTGTGCTGGTCTAGTGAAGAAGTCAAATTATAATATTAATCTGAACAATAACTAGGAGTAGAAATATCAAATAAAAGGTCAACAATATTCAACTGCTCTGGAGTTACAAAGATCCATATCAGCGTTGGAATCAGAATTGCTGATGAATGATGGCCTTCAGTAAATCTGTCAGGTGACTCCCAAACTGTAGTCCTATGCTCTGCAATCCTTACCCCACCTGAAGAAGCTGCTCCAAGAGAGACCTTTGAGAATTACATTGAAAGGGGAGCAGCTGGAAAGGATTTCAGCCACTGCAGCAAAGTGAATATGGCAGGCATGATAGAGAGTATAAAACAGTCCATGATATCTATGGAAAGGATTCTCTCCTTTCTCACAAACTCACCCAGGTTCAGCTAAAGGAAATCCTTTAAAAAAAATCTAAACCCAATGAATTTGAGTGTTTCTGCGCCCAAAAATCCCCCAAACAGTGAAGCAAATTCTATATCCCTGCACAAACTTTCCTGTAATGTTCCCCAATTATTTTCTCACTACAGAGTCACCACCAGTAACTACCAGCAGTTCCTTGCATTGATGTTCGCTGTCTCCGAGGTCAATAAAGATTTTCTTCTGCTCCCTAACATCACCCTTGGCTTCCACATCTATGCACATTTCGAGAGGGAGAGAGAGATTTCCTTAAACAGCCTCTCTTTGCTCTCCTCACGAGGCCAAGTGGTTCCAGGGTACAAATGTGACCTTCAGGACACTCTGCTATCTGTCATTGGTGGTCTCAGTGCCAAGTCTTCAAGGCTGATGGCCTGCATCTTCGGCATCTTTAAAGTTCCACAGGTAAGAGAGCTCTCATGGATACAATATGGAACAGGGGGAGATCAAAAGAACCCACAGAAGCCAAAGATGAAGCTAAAAGTGGGGTTTTAGGGGGGGGGGCATATAGTGAGCTTCTGACTCTTAATTTATTATTTATTAAAGGGTAGTCATTTTTTTGTGCCATTTATTCCCTGTATCAGGTTGTTGGTTTCTTCTCTTGTCTTTTGAAAACTAATAAAAATTATTATTATTATTTATTGCATTTCTATACCGCCCCTCTCCTTGCGGACTCGGGGTGGTGTACAGTCAAACTTTAATACATCAAAACATAAATAACAAATACACAATTAAAATAAAATTAAACTAATTGATTATGACTTACAAAAATTTGAGATTTAAAATTTTAAAATTGTTAAAAATTTTAAGATTTAAAATTCAAAATTCTATATAAAAC
>JANHFP010423378.1:0-10594 GCA_032468135.1 Calamaria suluensis
CGAGTGAGTTGAATTGTCTTTGAATAAACCTGTGTTGCATACACCTTGCCTGAATTACTTGTGTCCGAACTTATCAGAAACTAAGAAACATAATTGTTTGCAGGGATTCAGACACGTTCATTTTTAATATTATTAGCTTTTCCCCATATCTGTGCAATTATATCATATGTCAAACAATTAACAGCATCTGTTTCACTTTATTGCATTGTGCCAGATGATTAAGGATATTTCAGAATGTGTGATTTGTATATCATTCAGTTAATGTCACTTTCTTGGTACTCCTCTATTAAGGTGTTGAATTCTTAATTTTTGACACGTGGCAGAAATGTTTTTCCCTTTCAAGACTAAGAACACTGGCCTCGCTTCTGAAACAATGAACACATTTTATTTAAATATATTCAAATACCTGGACAATTTTGAAAATCATAACTGAAACATACTTTTAAAAACATTTAAAAGAAAATACCTCCTATCTGATTTATTATTTGTTTCTTAATAATGAAGCTATTTAATTTCTTTTCTACATGCCATAGCTTGTAAATGGAAATTCGTATTTGTTAAGTGGTGGATAAGTATTTTAAATGTAACCAAGTGGTTAGCAACTGAACGATGTTTAGATAAAGGAAATAATTTACTTTTAAAAATATAGACATTTTAAATGCTGGAACTATGGAACTAAAAATTAAAATTGCTTTTTTACGTGGACTGGAAATGTTGGACATATAAAACTGAGAAGCTATTGACTCAGAGTTATCTGATAAACTTTATGGAAAGCAACTAAATGATTAGCAACTGGAAAGAGATTTAAACAAAGCAAAAATCTACTTTTTAAAGAAAAAGGCATTTTAAAATTCTGGAACTATGGAACTAAAATAAATTTTGCTTTCTCATTTGGATTTGAAGATGTTGAACATATAAAACCTGCCCCACTTTATTACTGAAATTTAAGAGTCACACCCATGAATGAAAGGAAATTAGAAGGCATTTTGAAAACCCTAGGATCATTGAAGAGCTGACTGTTTAAATGACTGAATACCCTTTGGATGGTGGATCTTCATCTTCAACAGAGATGGAATTAATCTTTCAAAATACAAAAGATACTGTGGAAAATGTTTTTAAAGAATTTATGGGGAAAATGGAAAACGCTTTTCAAAAATGGAAGAGTAGAGATCATGGTATACAGGAAGGGGAGTCAGCAGAAGAAATGAAAAAAGAAAACAAAGGGGAGACAATAATGATGAATGATTTCAAACTGTGGAAAATATATCAAGAAAGTTGAAACAGCTGTCACAGAGAGAGATATGGAATTGGGTAGAAATTCTAGGAGTTAGGCAAGGAGGGAGGGAGAGATGGGAGGATTACTCAGATTGAAAATCCAAAATATAATGGCAGATAAAGGTAAAGATCAAAGAGAGGAATATGGAAGGCAAGTTAAAAAAAAGCATAGCAGTTGAAGTACTAAAGCAGGCAAGAGACAATGGGTAGATGATGATGATGATGATGATGATGATGATTAGTGTTGTTTAGATTTGTTTCTTCCATTTTCTCTTCTTAGATTAAAGCATAGCAATTAATAGTAATAGAAGGCAGGAAATGATACATGGATGATTATTTTTGTTGTTGTTGTTGCCTCCCCATATCTCTGTCTCTCCCCCCCCCTTTTTCCTTCTTCTCTGAGGTAGGAGATATGATTAAAAGTTAAGAGAGAAAGAAGGGGAAAGTTTTATTTTGGTAAAGGGTGATATGAGTAAAAGTGGGAAAGAGTGATAGAAATAAGAGAAGGGGAAATATTAATATATATGATTATATAATAAAAAGGAAGCAATAACTAGAGAAGATTTGGAATGATTGAATAATAATAGGTTCTAAATTAAGATAAATGGATATTATGGACTAGAAATATATGAGCTGATTGACTGTAATAATTATGATTGATTTGGATAGTATTACTTGTATTTGAATGAATGAAATCCCGAGCTCACACCATTCATATATTGTTTTGTTAGTTAAAAAATAAAAGTAATAAAAAAATTAAATGTAAATTGAGATTCACATTGATCATGGTATTAACTTTTAAAATGGTTCATTTTAACTAGATCTTACAATTTATCATACAATAATATTATAACTAAAATATTCCTGATACATGAATTTTCACAATTATGATAAGCTTTGAGATGTTTGCAAGCCAAATAAGTAATCATAGGATCTATAAATAAGAACTAATGTCAAAATGTTAATTAATTGTTTGGGCAAATCTGATATACTAATATTTGTTTTTTCTCCTGAAATTCAGTCCTGAAAGAGTTAGCAGACATGCAAAGCTGGAGACTGAGTGTAGATGTAAACCTTCACTGTGGACAATAATGTAGGAATGCATCTCAGTACACAAAATATATAGGACTCACGGAAATAAGTTATCAAACTTCTATAGTCATTGTTTCCAGATATAATTTGCTACTTTAATTGAGTTCCATTCAGTGATAATAGAAAGTATGCTTTGACAAGGATAAAATGGAATAATAAAGGTTGCATATTTCTATTCTCTTTTAAAGCTTTTGCTGATCAAGCTGAACCAATTTTAAAATGTCATTTTTATTTTTCAACATCCAGCCATAGCTATGCATCTCAATAGATCCTAAACGTTTGCTCGGATCAGCAATTTGATTTCAGCACAATAGTATTTTTCTTAAAAAGGCAATATGTCTGATTATAATCATGTTTTGGGAAGAATGTATTGGAAAATATGGCACAAAACAAAGAGGAAGAGATGAGAGAGAGGGGTGAACTTTCATATTTTGGCAGATTTATAAAATAAACATGGCTGAATTTTTATATTTTCCAAATTTACAAAGAAATTAGCTGCCATAATGAGACAAGAAACATAATGAGATAATAACTGCAAAATATTGTTAAAGGTTAAAAAAAAGAATCTGAGAAACTTCTGAATCCAGACACAGCCTTCCCACTCATTTTGATCATGTAGATTACTGAGTGATTCTGAATTAGGTAATTACCTCTCAGTCCAGGATTGTTTTAAAGAGAAAGTGAAGGGGAATCCAATGAAAATTCATGATATATTTTAATACTTGATCAATTACATTTGACACATAGCTAAATCTGTATTTTGGAAATTTTAGGCCTGAAAGCTTCCTAAAAAAATAGAGGATGGCAATTTTTGAAAGGTGATCTGCATTGAAAAGTTCAAGGTTGAAACAATGCTATTTTCACACTAATGTTTGCCTTGCAATAGACACCAGTTGGAATGGACACTATAAGCATTTTAAAGTATATAATGTTGTATTGTTTTTATTGTTTTCATTTTCTATGATTTTATTGTGAGCTGTTGGAAGATTTCTGGTGTGCTGTTGTTTTACAAAATTGCAAATTGATCATTCAATCAATGGTAATGCTTAAAATATACCTTTTATGCTGCTTTCTTTCCTCCTTCCCCTCTGATTTGGGATTAAGAATTAATCCTTACTGCGTCCTATACAACATCTGAAGTATGAACAAAAAGAATTGGAAGAGCATCTTTCATTACCGTCACTCAGCATATGGTAATCCTGATTAGAGACAGGGTGCTAGGTAACACAAATAACACGAATTCTTGGATTTAAAATAAGTAAGTAAGTAAGTAAGTAAGTAAGTAAGTAAGTCAGTCAGTCAGTCAGTCAGTCAGTCAGTCAGTCAGTCAGAAAGAAAGAAAGAAAGAAAGAAAGAAAGAAAGAAAGAAAGAAAGAAAGAAAGAAAGAAAGAAAGAAAGAAAGAAAACAATTGGCTCTCTAATAACCAATTGGACAATATGCATGTATAAATGGCCTTTGTATGATAAACATTTCTTGTAAGCCCAGAAGAAAAGGGTAAAATTCTCAGAGGAAACCAATGCCATGTCATTGATTTATTTTTAGTAAACACACAGAGCATTAACTTGCTAGACAATTATTCAAGCAAACAGACAAAAGTAATTGGCCTTGTGTTTTGAGCTGGAGGTATACAAAATATGTTTAGAAATTAAAAATGAGAGTGCCAACGTGAAGACTAAAACACACAGTAATTAAAAGGACCCTTTCTGTCAGAAAAGTTGCTAAATATCCTGTTAATTTATATATGTATTTCATTTATTTCACACATTATTGAGCAACTTGAAAGCTCTGGCACATGCATCAACTTGAAACCAGACATGGAAAATAACACAAATTCTTGGATTTAAAATATCATCTATAGCAAAAAAAACCCATAAAACCTTCTGTACGGTATATTCTATTATAAGTCCCAGCAGCTAATCTATTGGGATTACAATAGTATTTCAGTCATAGCAAATTTATGAAAGAAGCATTTTTCCTTCTGTAGAAGAAATTTTCCAGGAACTACTTATCTTAAGAGTTGCTGAATGAAAATATTTATTTTTCTCCAATACCTTAATTTCTCTAAATATATGTATCTACTTGAATGCTATTAGAAATTGTTGATAACTGAATCTTAAAAGCAAATTTGTGGAAACCTCAATCCAAGCTTCAGTAAATTCCAATTATGCAATTCAATAGTACCCATTCATAAATATATTAAAATTAGCACTAATATAGAATTTTGTTTCCTATTTATAAAACTAATTTATCAATTATCTAGAAAAGCAGTAATTGTAGCAGAATTTGTTAATTTTGTCATAGGACCAACATTATTTAATTTAAATAGGAAATAAATAAGGCGTCTACAATTCAGTGATCTATTCATTCACATTTACTAAATATTTTCCCAGTTACAAGAAATAGTTCATTGGGGAGATAATTCTATGCATTTAGAGTGCAACCAATCAAAAAAACATTCAGTTTTACAATAACGAATCTTGGAATACTTTTATCAAAATCTCGATTGAATAGAACCATCAATGCTGGCTAGCGAATGTACATTAGTGAATCAATTCCTTTGCCATTGTGATGACATATTTGGAATGGGTAGCAAAATTGAATCTATTTATGACTACTTTTGTAACAATCAATCAATCAATCATAATTTTTCCTAGTAGTTGTGGAATGGGCATGATGGACACCCATTATTAATATAACAGGACTAAGAATAACACCATTGTCTGTGGATATTGCTGAAGTACACAGAAGTAATTTAACCAAGGACAAAATACTTCATATAGCATTTTAAAACTTTGAGATCTGTAGCTTTATATCTCTTTCTATATGTACATATACATCTTCAGTTGGCCTATAAATTGATAAACTACTTGAGAATAGAAATCATACAGTGAATCCGGTCACAATGACATGGAACACAGGGCATATGCTGCATTTAAATAGGCAGGTTGCAATATAAAGGAGAAAAAATCTTATATAATTGAAAATCAGAACTTCTGATAAGTTTTTCAAGAGAAGGTACCAAGAATAATGTGGGAAATGACATTTCAAAAGGGCATTCTTTTTAAGTGTTCATGTTATTTTGTGACAGCTGACAATTCTAAAGTAGTCATACGGTTGAAAAAAAACTCAACAGGGTGCTTGCAAAAAAATACAAGAATGGTTGATAAAAATGTTGCTGAATATGTGAGAGTGTTCTAGTGTGCGATAGAGAAATCTTTTTTTTCCTACCAGCTCTTATTTGAAGTTTTATAAATGTTTTCATAGAAGAATTTTATGAAATTCCCACAGGTTGAATGTTATCCTTTTATATTTATTTAATTATGAGCTGGTCAAGGAAGTACATCTGAGTTAGCTGACTTTTATTATCTATTTTTCCATTAGTGGTTTCCATTGTCCTGGCTTCCTACCTCAATTAAATCTGAAGAGAAGGCATAGGAAGGAACTAAGAGTACTTGAAGATGGATTACCCAACCCACTTTAATTTAGCATTAGGCCTGAGTTAAGGATACAGTAGTGAGTGCTCTTCTAATCCTGATTGATAATATGAAACAGGATTATGATACAGATAGTACAGTTGCATTAGTTCTACTAGATCTCTCAGCAGTGTTAATATCAACCTGGATATTCAAATTTAGATGGGTTGATAGAAATATGCTTGGGACGTACTGTATACAGCTAGAAGACTCAGTCCTCAAAAGTGAATTTCAGAGGATGATGCTGGAAAAAGGTTTTTTCTTATGTTCCATGTCATTTAATAACTATTTATTGAGGGCCAAAGAAGAAGGGGACAACAGAGAATGAGGTGACCGGATGGAGTCACTGAAGCAGTAGGCATGAGGTTGAGTGGATTCGAGAGGATGGTGGAGGACAGGAAGGCCTGGAGGAACATTGTCCATGGGGTCGCGATGGCTCAGACACGACTTCACAACTAACAACAACAAGCCCATATGCAGAATCAACAGAATATTTTATGTTCATGGTCACCAACATGTAGACACCTTTTCAGAAAATAAGATATATGTTCTGCCTCAATATTCTTTACCCTTTTTATTAAATATTTATTAAAATATTGGTGCTTTTCTAGGTATATAAGCCATGGTGGTGCAGTGATTAGAATGCAGTATTGTACCCTAACTCACTGCTCACTCTAGGAGTTTGAACCTGACTCAGCCTTCCATCCTTCAGAGATTGCTAAAATGATGACACAAACTGTTGGAGGAAATATACTGACTCTGTAAACTGCGTAGACAGGACTGTAAAGCATTATGAAGAATTATAAGTCTATACTGGTATTGCCATATGTAATATTTATATCCTGTTACTGCCTCTTTGAACTCAGAAACATGTTTTGCCTCACATGTTTTGTTTTCAACTCACAATGGATGTGAGATATTGAGAGGTCAAGTGTGTGCCCACACAATCTATGAATTCGTCTTCTCCTTTCAAATCCAAATTGTTGTATAGCTTCAAGAGAGGTAATTGAAGATTTGAAATCTTCATTTTTTGGGACATTTTTTGTACATTTTTACACCGTTTTTGGGGTCATCTTGGATGCTCAGTAGTAGTAAGTAAATATATAGAGAGGGAAATTGTACGTTGTTGAGGCCTTTGACTCAATTTCCCTCTCTATTTACCTACTACTACTACTGAACATCCAAAATGGCCCAAAAAATGGGCAGGTTTTTTTTTAGAAGTACCATAACATTACATATCAATGGAAAGATAATTTAATCAAGAATTTGCTATTAGAATAGCAGTTACAATATAAAGAAGAAAAGTGAAACACGTAGAAAAAATGAGACATACAAAAATTATCATGTCAGTTAATACTTAGTTGGGTAACCATTAGCATGAATTACAGCCTTAGGATGTCTTTCCATGGAATAAACCAAGTCTTTTTGTTCTGCAGCTCTTATAATTTAAAACCTAGATTGAATGATTACGTCTATTAACTGGGTTTTGTTGCTGGGTTGCTTCTGACTAACAAATTTCTTTAGATCCATAGATTTTCAATTGGGTTAAGGTCTGGGCTATTCCCAGGCCATTCCAGCAGTGGAATATGATTATCTTGAAATTCCCCAAAAAGTGGTGTTATTAGTCATCAAACTTCAAAAATACACTTTTCCCAAAAGGCACTACTGTTACAGTATATTCTACTTTTTAAACATTGCTTCTAAATTATTCTTTACAGTATTTTAAAATATAGCCCTATTCAAGTTTCACCTCAATTCCTGATTCTTTTTCATTTTTCCTTTTCAACAGCATCTTCTTCATGCCTTGATTTAGTTTCAGTTATTTTTCTTTCATTCAGGTCATTATTGAGTTAGACACTGAAGCATTGAAGCTAGACAGTTTCCTGTATAGACAAGGAACTGTATAGACAAGCACTTTCACAATGTGTCATTATAATGACAACAGGTGGATTATGTTAAGGGGCTTTCAAAGGGAAATCCATTTAGGAATACCTCTGAGCCGTGGTGGTGCAGCATTTAAAATGCAGTACTACAGGTTACTTCCACTGACTACTGGCTGCCAGCAGTTCAGCAGTTTGATTTTCACCCACTCAAGGTTCACTCAGCCTTCCATCCTTCCTAGAACCCAGATTGTTGGGGCCAATATGCTGACTCTGTAAAGCATTTAGAGAGGGCTGTAAAGCACTGTGAAGCGGTACATAAGTCTTATAGCTATTTAGTACTAACAGTGGCCTTTATTTATTTTGGAGACAATCAGATGCCATCTAGTCTTAGCTGAGGAACTCACCTGAGTCCAATTAACAAACCTAATTCTGCAAAGAACTGCACTATCCCCACTCACTTATATATCTGTATACTTATTGAAGAAAAGTACTCAAAAATTAACAGCTTGGCGAGGCATATCATTTGATTTTTGGTTAGGTATTCAGGCTGGCACAATGAATAAGGTATAATTTCAAATTGAAATTTCAGACAAGGGGGACTTTTGTATTAGGTCCCTGGTTAGTTAATTGCTCATTTAGTATATACTAACTAAAACGTAATTACTCCTCCCCAGAGAATATAAGAAATATACACATCATTGATTTATAAAGCTAGAATATTCTGCCCTTGAGTGGGCTCCATGAACGTAGAAAACTGAAAAAAATAGAGTGATGGGTAATTCTAATTCCACAACTTTGGAAGACCCCAAACTTACATTTTTCAGTAATATATTTAAAACTTTAAGAAGCTTGAACCTCTGAAACAACATTAGAACCGAGTATAATAACTGATCTTCTGGCAGATCTTCCTGTCATACAGTTTAGGATTAGGACAAAGTTGGTGCAACAGAATCTGGTAGATTGTAGGAATGATCATATTACCAATTAATGTATAGATAACTATCTATTACGTTATTGTATTTTATTCCATCTTTATTCCAATTTCATTTTAAACTGTATTTTAATCAATTTCCATTTTAAATTGCATTTTATTGCAAGCTCATCTTAAATTGTATTTTATCCAATTTTAATTTAAATTGCTTCTATCCGATTTTAGTAATAATTAGTGTCTGTAAAGTCTATACTTTGATATGGCCCAAATGCTAATCAATAAATTATTGATTGATTGAGAAGTAACGGGACTCACCACATTATGTGGCACTAGGGATTCGAACTGCTGAACTGACAACCTTACGATCGAGAAGCTCAGCTTAATTGTAGATGATCACTTTTGGCCTGGTTGAAGGCCACTGAAATTGTTCTCGGCTCCCTATTCAGAGTTTATCAAGGTTTCTGGGGACAGGATTCCAATGACTTAAACCCAAGTTCAATTCACTTCTTTGAAGAAATGTGAAACAATTTCCCATGACATTATATTCCAACAACAGAAACACTAGTCCAAAAAGTCACTCCAGTAGTCCCAGAGAATGTTGTGCCTCCGGACATTGTGGGTGCTCCAACGCTGGAAGTGTCAGGGTTCCGATGGATGCCCTAACTAATCCTTGAGCCTTGAGCCAAGCTTCAAAAGAAATCCAGCTATTTTTAGAATAGAATAAGAGTTGGAAGGGACCTTGGAGGTCATCTAGTCCAAGCCCCTGCCCAGGCAGGAAAACTTACACCACTTTAGACAAGTGTTTATCCAATATCTTCTTAAAAACTTCCAGTGTTGGAGCATTCACAACTTCTGGAGGCAAGTAGTTCCACTGATTAATTATTCTGACTGTCAGGAAATTTCTCCTTAGTTCTAACTTGCTTCTCTCCTTGATGAGTTTCCACCCGTTGCTTCTTCTCCTGCCCTCTGGTGTTTTGGAGAATAGCTTGACTCCCTCTTCTTTGGGGCAGCCCCTGAGATATTGGAAGACTATTATCCTGTCTCCCCTAGTTCTTATTTTCATTAAACTAGACATACCCAGTTCCTGCAAACGTTCTTCATATCATACTAGGAACTAAATAAAACAGAGGTCTTCAAAATTGGTCGCTTTAAGACTTGTGGACTTCAACTCCGAGAATCCTCCAGCCAGCATAGTTTACTCTCTTTTAATCCCTTTCTTTGCAATCTCTCCTTTGGGGGTGGGAGGAAAAGAAACAGCCATAGCTGGCTGGAGAATTCTGGGAGCTGAAGTCCACAAGTCTTAAAGCTGCCAAGTTTGGGGACCCCTGAAATAATAATCTAAATTGTAACGATACAAGCAACATCCGAATGCAACTTATTAATTGTTTTCACTGCCAATAAATTTCTCCTTAGTTCTCGGTTGGATCTCTCGATTCGTTCCCGTCAGTTGCTTCTTGTCCTGCCTTCAGGTACTTTGGAGAATGGGTTGACCCCCTCTTTTTTGTGGCAGCCCCTCAAATATTACTATCATGTTACCCCTAGTCTTCGTTAAGACTAGACATGCCCAGTTCCTTCAACCGTTCTTCATATGTTTCATCCTCCATCCCCCTAACCCTCTTTGTTGCTCTTCTCTGCATTCTTTCCAGAGTCCCCACATCTTTTTGATATCGTGGTGACCAAAACTGGATGCAGTTATTCCAAGTGTGGCCTTACCCTTTACTTTACACTTACTTACTTTAACAAAAGGTTTTTGATATAGAAAAGATGTGGAGAATCTGGAGAGAGTGCAGAGAAGAGCAACAAAGAGGATGAGGGGACTGGAGGATTAAACATAGGAAGAACGGTTGCAGGAACTGGGTAGGTCTAGTTTAATGAAAAGAAGGACCAGGGGAGACATGATAGCAGTGTTCCAATATCTCAGGGGCTGCCACAAAGAAG
>JANHFP010423452.1:0-10587 GCA_032468135.1 Calamaria suluensis
TAATAGTAATTTAATTTGGTTTTAAGATTATTGTATATATTCTATTTTTAAAATTGTATCTGGCTGTGCACCGCCCCAAGTCCGCGAGGAGAGGGGCGGTATATAAATCCGATAAATAAACAAACCATCAGATACAACACTTGGTGATAGTCATAGGTTACTAATAAGCAATCAAATCATACTAGGAAAAAATAAAGGTAAAGGTTCCCCTCGCACAAATGTGCTAGTCGTTCCTGACTCTAGGGGGCGGTTGCTCATCTCCGTTTCAAAGCCGAAGAAGAGCCAGCGCTGTCCGAAGACGTCTCCGTGATCACGTAGCCGGCATGACTCAACGCCATAGGTGCACGGAACGCTGTTCCCTTCCCACCAAAGGGGGTCCCTGTTTTTCTACTTGCATCTTTTACCTGCTTTCGAAACTGCTATTTGGCAGAAGCTGGGACAGGTAACGGCAGCTCACCCCGTTATGCGGCACTAGGGATTTGAACCGCTGAACTGCCGACCTTCCGACCGACAAGCTCAGCTGTTACTTACCCGCTGAGCCACCGCATAAACAAATAAAGCGATATAAATCATAGAGATATAAGCAACACAGTTGCAGTCACGAGGGGGAGGAGATAGGTAATAGGAAGGATGAGAGGAAGAATAGCAATACAATCTTAGTATTAGCCTTCAAATATTTTGTTTTAAATTTTTAATCCATGGTGGTATATAAATATTACATAAATAAATAAATAAATAGTAGATAGTAGTAAATAATTTAAACTTAGTAAATAATTCGACAGCGTTGGTGGGGATTAGTTGTTTAGCAGAGTGATGGCATTCGGGGGGAAAAAGTCATAATATACAGTGGAATATTGTAAAAAAACCTTGGAGGAACGTAGTGGCCAAATACTCCCGATGGTGTGATAAACATGTAAGGACGCACGTTCTAACTAACAAGAATTCTTTGGTTTAACGCTACTGTGAGTCTCTTCCTGGACCACCAGCCAACTGATGTGGTCAAAATCTGTTTGCCTAGGAGTGAGTTATGATGAAAGCAAGGTGTTCTTTTCACCTGTCCTGTCAAGTGTGTTTCATAAGATTTGGCAAGGGTGTTCATTGTCGACCAGCCAAGCCAGAAATGTGTTCCCTTCTCAGAGCTGCTTCAATTCCACCTTTTTAAATATATAATTTATTGGTTTTATATAATAAAGGGTAACAGAAGGTAAAAAGGGCGGGGAAAATATTAGAAATTTATATTGCGTAATACATCACATACTATTTCAACACTTATATATTTTTTAAAATTATTGGGAGTGAGGTAGATGGGAAGAATATTTCCAATGTAATTTTGCAAGTTATCAAAGATAATAAAAATTAATAATATTTCTTAATATATCTTATACTGTTCTACATTTATATGAATTAAAAATATTAGGGGTAGGGATAAGTCATTTCTTATGACAACATGTCATTCAGAGTTATACATTTTCAAAACTTGAAATTCCAAGTTATTGTTAATCTTCCAAAAGTTATTATATTGTTCTTATTGTAGGTAATCAATGTTACAAAATATTAACTATTTTAACCATATATTCATTCAAATGTTTTCTGGAGTTTCCTCCAGTCTGTTCCATCTCAGTCTCTCTAACTTTAAATTGTGTTAAAAAAAAATTGGGTTCCACTATATATCTAACATCTTCATCTATTTATTTTTTTAAAATCTCTGCCTATTCCTCATTCATCCCTCCACCCTCTCCCCATTTCTCTTCTTATTTTTTTCACTTCCATCTCGTTTCCCTATTTTCTGTCTCTGGAATGAGTTTATATTATTTTATGAAAGCATCAACTTTCCATCTTGACCCCTTTTAACATTGAAAGCAAATAACTTCGTAAAAACAAGGCTGCCCTTTTCATGGACCGACCTCATACCCTGTTTCCCCGAAAATAAGACCCAGCTGGAGGATAAATCCTAGCATGATTTTTTTTTCAGATGCTCGTAATATAAGCCCTTGTCAGCTTTGGAAACCATACTGGATCTGAAGTTTCAAGCTGTGGGGACGATGGAAGGGTGTGTGTGTAATAAATAGTTATGAGACATGGTGGCTCAGCAGGTAAGGCAGCTGAGTTTGTCGATCAGAAGGTCGGGAGTTCAGCAGTTCGAATCCCTAGTGCCGTGTAATGGGGTGAGCTCCCGTGACTTGTCCCAGCTTCTGCCAATCTAGCAGTTTCGGAAGAACGTAAAAAATGCAAAAAATAGTGACCCCCTTTGGTGGGAAGGTAACAGCGTTCCGTGCGCCTTTGGCATTGAGTCATGCTGGCCACGTGACCACGGAGACGTCATCGGACAGTGCTGGCTCTTCTTCGGCTTTGAAATGGAGATGAGCACTGCCCCCTAGAGTCAGAAATGACTAGCACATATGTGCGAGGAAAACCTTTAATAGATAGTTGGATAGACATAACATACGCTCGTCCATCGGTCAAGGCCAAATATTAGAGCATCTGATGTCGGCGTGGTTTGAGGCGTTTCTCTCAAGGGCACTGGAGAATGTGATCAACTGGTGGGTGGGATATGGGATTTTGGTGAATTGACTACTCAATGAGAAAGCAGGAAATGACAGTTTCGGTTTCTCATATGCTGCGCCAGTATATCTGCTCAATTAAAATGAGGCTTTGAGAAATGACTCTCTCGGAGTCTTTGATTAGAGAAATGGATTTTCTGGAACGCTGACAGCCCTACCTCTAAAATAAGCCCCAGTTATGATTGTCAGCCAGATGGGTGCATTTAGTATCAAAATAAGAACTAACCAGAAAATAAGAACCAATACATCTTTTGGAACAAAAAGTAATATTATTTTCAGGGAAAACACAGTAATTAGAATACATGACAGCACCGTTCTAATATTTGAGGTGTTCCTACAAACACCAAAAAGAAAAGTGAGAAGCAATGGTTGGAAACTAACCCAGGAGAGAAGCAACTTAGAACTAAGGAGAAATTTCCTAACCGTATGTGCACAATTAACCAGTGGAACAACTTGCCACCAGAAGTTGTAGGTGCTCTTCATCACTGGAGGTTTTTAAGAAGGGACTGAACAACTACTCATGTGAAATGGTATAGGGTCTCTTGCTTGAACAGAGGGATGGACTAGAAGACCTTGAAGGTCCCTTCCAACTCTTATTATGCTATCTTCTATGAATTTTGAGTGAATTTTCTGCATATTTAGAAAAACCTCCAGGAGGAGCTCTTTGATAAAACTTGAACATGTGATGGAAAGCGAGGAGGAAGTCAAGGGAACGACCTGTGATTTCAATTCAGCAAAATGATTACTAGGTATGATTTCACAAAGGAGATTAATGCTTTTAAACCTCTATGGCATGACTGTGCTGTAAAAAAGGAGGGGAGGGAGGAAATAATTTTAAAGCGAGTCACAATTATTAAGCTAATTTACAGAGGCAGGGAGTGCAAAAATGCCACAAATTCCTCTTTCAATTTAAAAGGCCTAGAAGAAACTTATCTTCCATCTCCCTGGAGATTGGGAGGAATTGAACTACTTCTATTAGACTGGATTGCAGGATTGTTTCATTAATGAATGGGACAGATCACAAAAGCTTCTGCATTAATGAACTACTCCTCTTGATGCCATAAAACCCTTTTGGCTGGAATTAGCATTGTGATTTCTTTCATTTACAACACGCAGTGCACAGGAATTGTATTATTATTTCCAGCATCAAATGCAGGTTAAGAAAAAGGGGACAGGTTTTAATTGTCCGGATAGTATGGATGTTATTTAAATTAAAAATGTCCATCTCATTGAGAGAGCACGCTGGGTAAATCTGACTGTAGCATAGTTCAGTGTGGGAAATCCTTGGTGAGCTTTGAGCTTGCTGGTTTTCCTGCTGGCATTTTATTACCACACCGTGTAGCATCATCAGTACACTGGTCATCATACACATCATTGGGGCGCTGATGATGTTACCTAGTTTGGTCATGAAATGAAAGAAAACCTCCAAGTTCAGAGGTCACCCAGGAGCCTGTCTTCATCGTCATTGTCCTCCTCCTCCTCCTCTTCCTCCTCCACTCTGCAAATCCTTCTAGCACTGATGCTGTTCCCTACTTGGGTCATGAAATTCCCTAGACTACCAGGCTTGAAGTGTTAGATCTGGATAGCCTTGAACTACGCCATCTACGTTCTAATCCCTTATCCTCTAATTGTTGTCGTGTAATTATATTTCCTCCCTTGTCAATCAGTTCCTCATATGTCCTAATTTTTCTTTGATCTAGTACATTGGGATAGCCATCTATGTTCTAATCTTTGCTTAGTTCTTAAGATTATTTACCAAAATGCCCTTCCCGTAAATGAGTATTTTAATTTCAACTACAACATCACAAGGGCTATCAAAAGATTCAAATTAAATGTAAATCACTGTAATCTTGATTGTAGGAAGTACGACTTCTGCAATAGAGTTATAAATGTCTGGAACACCATACCTGATCCTATTGTTAGTGTTGCTAATCCCCGTACCTTTTCCCTTAAACCGTCTAACGTGGACCTTTCTAAGAGTTCCTTAAGGGGGCGTGCATAAGTGCACCTGCGTGCCTACCGTCCCTGTCCTACTGTTCCCATTTAATTGTAATCATCCCCTGTGTTTATGGCTACGTTTTGCCTATTTATATCTTTAACTGTGCTAATCTTTGTGCCAATGTCAATGTTTATACTGTCGCTTGTTTCCTGGTACTTGTTGACAAATTAAATGCATAAAAGTAAAGGAAGAAATTGGTGCATGAAAACCACCAAGCTCAAAGAGCACCAGAGACCCATGTTCAACCCTGAGCTACAAACAATCTTTTCTATTCATAGTTCAGTGTTCTTCCAAACAGGGCATCAACCTCTGGCCAACTTGTTCTCACAACAACAACCATCCCTCCTACAGGGATAAGGTTGGTTTGAGGAAACTCAATGACCTTCATGATGGAACCTGGAAGGAAGCCTGGATTGTTACTTGTCTGATTCCTTAGTCACATCTTCCCCAATTTGGTTTCTTCTACGAATCCTGGACCACAATTCCATCTTCCCAACCACCGCCTCTGATGGGATGATGGGGATTATTAATGGCAGAACCTTGTTCCTCGTTGCGTTGGGCATTGGCCCAGGAGGATGGGATTGCTAAAATGAGATTCCTCCACGGAGCCTGAGAAAACCCTGGCATGGGACATGAGGGTTTTGTGGCCTCGGACTTAATCCCTTCATCTCCTGTAATTCACCAACCCCAACATCTGTTTCCTGCAGGGACAGAAGTTGTCAAGGGCAGCCTTTGAACATGACACACCTGTTCTTTACAAATTCTACTTTTCCGAATGGTCTCTCAATAATTCTACAAGTGTTTTTTTTTTGGTCAAAATATTTTATTAGTTTTCATAGGGTAGGGAAAGGGGAAAGGGGAAGGTTATATTTTCATGTTTACATCAACAGCCTGTAATCCGGGTTTAAATGTTCTTCTTCTTCTTGTTAGTTGTGAAGTCATGTCTGACCCATTGCAACCCCATGGACAACATTTCTCCAGGCCTTCCTGTCATCCACCATCCTCTGGAGTCCACCCAAGCTCACACCTGATGCTTCAGTGACTCCATCCAGTCACCTCCTTCTCTGTCATCCCCTTCTTCTTCTTTGGCTCTCCATCTTCCCCAGCATCACCTTCTTCTCCAGTGAGTCCTTCCTTCTCATTAGGTGGCCAAAGCATTTGAGTCTCATCTTCAGGATCTGGCCTTCTAAAGAGCAGTCAGGCCACTACAGTAGCCTCCCATCAATCTTGGATGCTTGAAAATGGATGAACTTCAGCTCCCAGAATTCCTCAGCCAGCATGCTTGAAGATGTGTGGACTTCAGTAAGCTGGGGGAATTCTGGGAGTTGAAGTTCACCCAGCTTCAATTGGCTAAGGTTGAGAAGCAATGACTGCTTAGGCCATCACCCTGTCTCTTTATTAACCTCCACCATGCTGAAGGGAAGTCCTGCTTACGTATACCTAGATCAGAGGCCTTCAAACTCGAAAGCTTTAAGACTTGTGGACTCAGAACATCAATAGATATTGATGTTCTACAGGATGTTCTGCAGGAACTGCAATGGGAATACATTGAAAATGTTGTCCTTTTCGTTTTTGCCATGTTCTCATGATAATGAAAAGAAATTATGGAGCTTTCTCAGTTGAGTGGTTGGAGAATCCATCATCTTTTTCTTGGGGGAAGTCAGAGTGAAGGATCCCAAACATGGTCCTCTTGGCTCCATGAGTGGGGGAAAAAATGATGTGTTGTGAGTTGGGGACGGCCAGGAGATAAAGCAGAGCCAAGAAGATGAAAAGATGGAACAGATGTGGAGGTCAGATCTGAATAACAACAGCAGTAGGCTGGAGTAATGTGAGAGGCATCATTATCCTTGTTGGCTCCACACCTAAGTATTTTTTTTAAACTTCTGGCTGTGAGCATCTGCTTGCAGAGCTGAAGCAGAAGTGAATGCTGGAGGTCATTTCCTTGGTCTTATGGCTGAAAGGTTGGGAGCAGTAATAGGTTCCCACAGCCCAGTGGAACACTTCCTGTAACACTTCCTGGCAATTTGTAGTGGACATTCTTTAAGCACAACTCTCCCTTCTCCTCCTGTGACGTTGGGTGTCCCACATCTCAGTGGAGATGTAGAGGTGCAGGAGGGGCTGGAATCCAGCCAGGGAGCCAAATAGTAGACAAGAGTAGCACAAAATGAGATTCTCAAAGTCAGGTTGGCTTGCAAAGTTCATCACTGATGTTTCTTTCCACAAAGCTCTAGAGCAGGGGGTCTCCAGCCTTGGTAACTTTAAGACTTGTGGACTTCAACTCCCAGAACTCCTCAGCCAGCTTTGCTTTGTTTTAGAATTCAGCTGTACGAGGCTTCCACGTTCTTAGTTCTATATTGTGCAAGAGACAGAGCTGTTTGGGGCGGGGGTATCTGGGATGGAAGGACCCTCAGTTCTGAAGCCTCCTGAGAGGGTGCTAAAATAGCTTCTTCCTTCCCCTTGACTTCCCTGAAATCCCCACTTTCTGTCACTTGAATGAGGTAACAATGATGTGGGGAGAGATGTATTACAGTAGGTCTCTTAGTCTGGGGTACTGTGGCAGAAGTCAAATTTTTTAGAGATACAGATTGAAAAACTTGGCCAGTCTATCCACCTCGCTGTCATTGGTGCTGCACAGTGGGATGGGATGGTAGAACATTCCACCATTGGTGAAAAGAGGACCACCTTCAGGAGAGAGGGATAGGTAGTTTCTATTGATCCTGGGACACCATCCTAAGGTCTATAGTGCCTGGGGAATCCTGGGAGTTGAAGTCCATTCATCTCCAAGTTGTTAACATTGAGAAAGACTTGTCTACAGAGTTACACGCTGAAATCGGAAATGGGTAAAGTCTCCTTGGGCAGAGAGTTGGACTAGAAGACCTCCAAGACCCCTTCCAGCCCTAGGATTCTATGATATATTCCCAGTGTGGTGTGGATCCAATAAAACCGTTCCTTTTCCACCTAATCTTAAAAGCCAGATTTTATAAGAAATATTTTTTTTTAAATGCTTATTGAAATAGCTATGTCTTCCCCTCCCTCCTCCTATAATTTGTGTGGCCTGTTTGTTTGTTTGTTTGTTTGTTTTAATTTCCCTTGTCCCTTGCCAGAAAGTTGGCATAAATAAAGCGAGACTCTTTATGAAGGCAAGAGATGTATATAAAAGGATATCAATCAGGCTATTAACGTCCCTCTAGGGTGACATTAACATTCTTTGGCCGGTGGGACCAAGCATCAATTTCTTTCAGAGAGGTTGTAAATCTGGGCTTCCTACTAGCAGTTTATGTTTATGGATGTGTGTAAAAATGGGTCCGGTGGAGGAACTTCAAAAGTGGTGTCAGGCACGAAAGATCAGATCTACAGGTATAGGTCCAATTAAACTGATTTATTGCTAAAACCCTCTAGGCAGGAGTCTTCTGAACCAATGGTTAGCACCTGCTTAGAGTTATTTAAGGGTCAATGGAATTCAAGAGTGGCCATGTACGGATTCTAGGCTGAACCCTCCTTTGACTCCACCCCCAGTTTATCTCCTACAGATGAGCTCTTCACCAATGGTTCTATCTGCGTATTCTGTCTTGTCCTGCCATCTTTTTTATCAATCACCCTGGATGCATTGGTGAAGCATTTACTTACTTACTTCTTTTAAATCCTATGTCTATAAATGATTATACGGTGGCAATACACGGGGTGGGGGAGGCAGGGGAAAAACTGCCTGCATTATGTAGGAAAGAGATTTGCATCCAGCACAGTTTTGTAAATAGACAAGGTATCAGAAGGAAAATCTTTATTGCAGTCAATGATCTGTACGTAATAAAACTCAATAATGTAGAACAGATTACGTGTGTAATGGATGAGAGTGAGTATCACAAGCTTAGCTGGATGAACAGACTACACACTTTGCATACGGCACAAGAAAGGTAGCTACACAATAGAACCGCGTGGTTCTCAAAATAAAAATGAATGAATGGAGGAAGGAGGGAGGGAAAGAGGGCAGGCATGAAGGAGAAGGAAGGAAGGAAGGAAGGAAGGAAGGAAAAAGAGAGAGAAGAAGTAGAGAGAAAATAATGGATGGAAGGAAAGAAAGGAAAGAGAGAAAGAGAGAAAAGGAAGGAAGAAAAGAGAGAAAAGAAAGGAAGGAAGGAAGGAAAGGGGAAGACTTCCAATTTTTTTACAACCTTTGCAAATTTAAACTAACCTCTTATTCTAAGGTTATAACATCCATTTTTCTATGATCTAATTATTATATTTCCTAAGCATCAAACCCATACATCGTCATATCATTTTTCTTATACTCAGAAAAGCCAAAAAGAGAGAAGACAGCCTGCTTGTTTCTAGATGTCTTAGGTTGGCAATATTAGTTGCTCATCCATATTTGCCAGTGTTACTGAGCGAGCAATTTCATCATGTCGTAATTTTTTTTGGGGGGGGGGCTGCTCTAAAATCCAGCCGAAGTGGATGCAGAAGTCAAAGGGGAGGCGTACCTGCACGGGATAAAGAGAAGGGAAATGCATTTTTTTCATAAATAAATCAATTTCCTCCCCCCCCACCTCCTTGGTTGGGGACACAGTGGCTCAGCGGGTAAGGCCGCTGAGTCTGTCGATCGGAAGGTCGGCAGTTCAGTAGTTCGAATCCCCTAGTGCCGTGCAATGGGGTGAGCTCCCGTTACTTGTCCCAGCTTCTGCCAACCTAGCAGTTTCAAAAGCAGGTAAATGCAAGTAGAAAAAATAGGGACCAATTTTGGTGGGAAGGTAACAGGGTTCTGTGAGCCTTTGGCATTTAGTCATGCCGGCCTCATGACCACGGAGATGAATTCAGACAGCGCTGGCTCTTCGGCTTTGAAACGGAGATGAGCACCGCCTCCTAGAGTCGGAAACGACTAGCACATATGCGTGAGGGAAACCTTTACCTTTACCTTACATAAATTTTGCAAGTCTGAAAGTACATTCAGAATGGAATGCAGTCGATTCTTAATATAATCTTGCAGTGTCTCAACCTACATTCGTCTCCTTTGCAGCCCAAGAACTTAGGAGCTGCTTTTCCCTGCACTCACCCTGCTGCAGACTGAGCTGCATTTTATCGGATGTTTCCTGAGTTGTGTCTCTTCTCCCTGCGTCCCGCAAACCAATTTTTATGTGTTCATTTTAAAGTCATTGGTTTCTCCCTAAGTATTCGCTGGATTAGGTAGAAACCAATGCTTTTAAAATGTAAAGAGAGCCTCAGAGGATTGCACAATCTTACAAGGCTTCCCCCCCCCTCATTTTAAAGGCATTGGTTTCTACCTAATCCAGTGATACTTAGAGAGAAACCAATGCCTTTAAAGTGAGGGGGGGAAGCCTTGCAACATTGCTGGGCTCTGACGATTGCAGAGAGGAGGCAGGGCCAGGGATTTTTGGTCCAGTTCTCTGAACCAGCCGCCATGATCGCTATTGGATCGGCCAAACCGGTCTGAACCGGGAGCATTTCACCCCTGCACCAAATAATATCGCTGATCAAATGGACGAGAGAGGATTGCGCAATGGCTCCAGACTTCTTTGGTTACTCAAGTTGGCAGCACTTACCCTGACTTAGTTTGTTTCTGGCCCAGCTGTGATATTTCTAAAACTATAGCCAAGTTAGGAATTCCTTTTGCATCACTTTGAAAATCTTGGGTTTGTGCATTATTTCTTTTCCAAGAGTACGAATTATTACCTTTGTCCTGGGTTAGGAACGCAAGCAAAACTTGGTTCTCTCCTTCAGCCCAGATTTTTCATTGCTAAAACATCCCAGCCAAATATTCACTGGTGGTAGTTTTGATGCCAGCTGATCCCCATCCAAGAGAAGGAGGGGAAGAGACGGACATATCAACTATTTCATCCCTGCTGTTTTTTCCGGGGCTAGTCTGCTTCCAGGAAGAGTTATGAGAGTCTATAGCAGAAGTCTTCAAACTTGGCAGCTTGTGCACTTCAACTCCCAGAATTCTGGCTGCCAAGTTTGAAGATCTCTGAGGTAACAGAAAGCTACAGGTACAGCTTTGCTGACTGAGGAATTTTGGGA
>JANHFP010423474.1:0-10585 GCA_032468135.1 Calamaria suluensis
AAAAGGATTATTCAAAGAAAGCGGTTGTATCTACCAGCTCTGGTTTCACCGGATGGCATGGAAACATTTCCATTTTTTGTAAGCTACTTGCTCTCCAGAGACGCTGAGATATCATGGAAGAACAGGGATATTTAGATGCAGAAGGGAAATGGGCAAATTAATTCATGAATCAGTACCAACATAAAAGCACCTGACAAAGAGTGGTTACCATTTTTCCCCCAAGCATAAGCTTTTCTAGTGAGACTCTGAAGTATACATGACAATACAGGAAGGTAAAGGTTTCCCTTGCACATATGTGCTACTTGTTTCCTACTCTAGGGGGCCAGTGCTCATCCCAGTTTCAAAGCCGAAGAGGCAACGCTGTCCAAAGACGTCTCCATGGTCATGTGGCCAGCATGACTAAACGGCAAAGGCGCATAGAATGCTATTGGAACTTAGCTAAGGAAATGCCAACATGACATTGATTAAGGCAACGGAGATTACATGCTGTGACCCAGGTCACAAACACACAACATTGATTAGGCAACCAAAACTCGCTATGCTTCGCTTCTAAACCGCAAGGCACAGGAGAAGATAAGGCACAGGAAAAGATAAGGCTTTGCAAAATAAAGTGTAGGCGTAAGACAGAATGAAAAGACAGAGCATTAGGCAATGTCCGGTGATATGATGTATGTTAATTGCTGTGCTGTACGTATGCATAGGATGATGTGACGTGTATTAACCAGCTTTCCTGACTAAATAAAAGACGAAGTCTCGATCTAATCTGAGCTTCTGTTACCCCGAGCAAACCATGGTCTTGGTCTTCTCATTATTCGGCGATTCGTGACAAAGCCCACCAGACCCCTCGGGGTAGTGTGATGCCGCAACTGGTGACCTTCCGACGTGATTCTGCTGTCAAGAAGGGATGCCTTCTGAAGAGATCTCGTTGTCTGACACCCCATTTCTTATCACCAGGCAGCGGTCGAGGATTTGTAATCCTCCAAAAGTAAGTATGGGGCAGAGCCTATCCACAGCCCAGGTGCAATATGGCCAGGAATTGTTTCAGCTAGTCAGGAAAGCAAATTTAATTCAAAAAAGCTAATGGTACTACTGTTTACCCTGTTACAAAAAATGAATTGAAAACCTTTTTAATCTATTTAAATAAACATTGTCCTGCTTACGAGCAGCAAGGGAATTTAAAACATTCTTCTTGGCACCGGATAAGTAAATAGTTACATGAAACTCCGCGTGCCCCGACTCCGATCTTAGCTACTTGGAGAAGTGTTATGGCTATGCTTGAACTGTTTTAGCCTCATAAAACGGAAAATGTTTTGTCTTCTAATATTGATAACAATGACTGTACTCCTTCACAATCTTCTTCTCCTAATTATCTTCTTGTGCCTCTAAAACACTCAATATTGAGTCTCAAACCAATCCTCTGCTTAAAACATTCCTACCAATTAATCCCTTTGTGTCTGACCTGCAACCTCCTACTTACATGACTTCTTTAACCCCTCAATAACCTTCTGTTGAAGCCTATCCAGCTAACTTTTTTCCTGCACCTCCCCTGCACTTTTTTCTGAAATAACTGTAATGATTTGTTTGCATGAAATGTGAATGTATGTATGTATGAAAAGTTGTTTAGGCAAGCTACCTGATTTTAGTGTGCTGAAAGGAAAAAAAATAAAGAGACTCCTTTTCTCTATTTCACTGTGATAAGGAGGGTGAAACTTCAACTCATCTTAACTAACCCTTCCTCCCCTTTCTTCTTGCTCTCTGACAAGCCTGGGGGGAGGAGAAGCATGGTTTTTCTGCTCATTTTAACTATTTCCCCTCCACCTTTTCTCTCTGTGAGGGCAGGGCAAATGGATGAATTGCTCCTGCCACTTTGCCTTTCATTGATTTGATCTTTTTCATCTGCCTATAAAACCTATGCAGATATATTTCCTTTTTCCCTCTGAATAGAATCTTGATTTTAATTTTTATTATTTTTTCTTTTTCTTTCCTGAAATTTTTTTGAAGTTTTAATGCCTCATTAAAACCTATATAAAGGAAACTATTATAAAGACTTTGCTTAGAATTGACATTAAAGTTTGATCCAAAGATTTCAGAGCATTGTTATACAATACTTCACTGACAAGACTTTATAGCATGGTCCTATGAAGAAAAGCAGAAAGTTGATGCTGGGAAAGGGTTAATTTGTTTAACGGGAGTTGAAGAAAGTAAAGGAAGTTTTAGAAGGTAAGAGAAAGTTTAGAAGGTAAAAGAAGGTAACAGAAGGTAAAAGAAGGTAAGAGTAGGTTTGGAAGAAAGCAGAAACTAAATTGGTCTACACAAATGTCTTCAATTTGACACTTGAGGCACTGATTTAACTGAAGAGCAAGTATAATGTTACGTGAGACAGGAGTTAAGAAAGTGAGCAGATTTTTGTTTTTGAAAGTTTCTGATACTGTGGATTGTGTTTTGTTGTTTGTCTGCCTTATGTGCAAACTGCTGTTTGTTTATGTCCCCCCCCTTCCAAGTTCGGTTATCCTCTTTGTCCTTGGTTCTTTGTGTGTGTATGACTTACAACTGTTCAAAGTCTGATCCCCAAAAGGAGTTGGAAGCACTGAGGGGAGAGGTGATGATTTTGCCCAGTTTCTGGCTACCTACATGGGGTGGAGGGTGGAGTTCAGTTTTTCTTCTTATTCTATGTGTTCAACTTTTCTTCTTCTTCTATGGGCTTGCCTTTAAATGATTCTATCCAGCTACTGAGATTATACCTAGTTATCTGTCTTGTATCTGCTATACTGATGTGTTGTTGTTTCTTTCCAAGTGAAACTATCTATCCTCCCCAACTCGTCTCCCCCTCTCCCTCATCCTACACTGCCTTCTCTCACCCAAAAAGGGAGGGTGGGTCTTCGTTCTCATGTCTTTCAGCCCTGCACAGATGATTGAAACCTATGGGAACAGAACCTATGGGTCCAGATGCCCCCCCCAGAGGAGAAATTCCATCCATTTGAGGCTTGGGTTTGAATCCTGCCTCCACTGCCTCCACTGAACTTCATCTCTCCACAACCAGGGTGGAGCCTGACTGACCTAGGACCCTGAAATGGACAAGTAGCAACCAAAAGACCCTTTGCACTCACCAGAAACATCTGGGGGGGGAGGGGAGAGATTGTTTGCAAGGTTGTTGGGGTTTTTTTTGGTTTTTTTTGTGTTATTTTTCTCTTGTCTCTTACAAGCAACTACCAAATGCTGCTTGGCAAGGCCCTGCTGACCTCATCACTTGGGGAAGAGGTTATGCTGCCATCCAACTTCCTGATAAAGTCCTTTGGGTTCCTGCACGGTGTGTCCGCCCCTACCATCTTACAACAACATCGCCTGATGAACATAAAGATGACACTCCCATGCTTCATTTGCTTTCCCCTGATGCTCCTTCTCCCCATTGAGACAACTGCCGCGGACAACATACCACCTTTCACCATCCGCATCATCCCACGACAACAACTTTTTCTGCTCCATACTGCCACAAACTTCACTTGTCATTTGTCACAACCTATCTTTTCTTTTCTTTGGTACTGTTACAACCCCAGGACGGACTCACCTCGATGTCCAAACATCTATCTTCTCCATCAGCTGACATCAACCTGCACCTCCTCTACCCTTTTTGTTACCAACACAACAGAGGCTGACAAAGGGATCTATTGGTGTGAAGCATACCAGCCATATACACCACGACAGATCCAAGGAGCTCGTCTCTACTTTCCTCGTCCCATCCGCCTCAAATGACGAGCTGCCCCTCCATCTTCTAAAGACAAATGCCTCCCATGTCTTCACACAGTAACACAAAATGAAAAAACATACACCACGCTCATTTATCACTCCAACTATCAATGTGCAAACAGACTTTTTTTCATTCTTGTCAGGCTTACCACCCGACAATCCATTCACTTACCATGGGTGTGGGGCGAGTGAGGCTTTTACTCAAGCAGCATGGGTGGTTTCAGCACGCATAGCATGTATACAGTGAATCTATCCTGGTTTGTCCCGTCGCCCAATCAGCAGCCGGCTTGTCAGTTGGCTCATCATTGATTGGCTGGGTCTTATGGCGGTGACTATAAACCTGCCTCGAATGGTTATGCTTGCAGAGCTGACTTTGTTTCCATCTGGATACTGCTGTTCGTGCTGTTCTCGTAATAAACGCTGTAGCAGACATCTGTCTTTGTGCCATGTTTTCATTGCCGAATCAGACGACCACAACAGAAAGTCAGCTCTCTATTCCTTTTCTCTTCTCCCCGTTTTGAGGACGATGTCGGAGGCACGCCAGGAATTAACTGTGGTGCCAGAAGAGTCCGAGGAGGTGGAAGATCTGCTGGCGTCCATGGACTCTGCCCTGTTGGGCGCTGCGGGACCGGACCCTGCTGCGCGTCCTAAGGTAAAGACGAGCACTTGGATTGAGCAGGAGGGCAGTCGGGATGAGACGCAGCGCTGCGGTTCCGGGTCATAGTGGCACAGAGCTGCGCTTCAGGCTCCTGCACACCAGCCACCTATTTCGCCGCCATACGCCCCACCGCTGGGGGAATGGAGAGAGCGTCGTTGGGAGGAAGGCAACACAAGCCATGGCGAACGGACAACTGAGCTACACCCTTCAACATTAGATATAACGTTAGAAGTTCGGGGTATTTCCAACGGAGCCCAATACCAGTAGGCAAGATAGACGATCGGTTGGGGGGGGCGGATGGAAAAATGACAGAGTGGGATATCGCAGTTACACCCTCCCCACTCCTCCGACACCACGAGCAGCAGTTCTGACACCTGGAGGACGAGCAAGGGGTATGCCGTTGACACCCGGAAGCCAAGGACCTCCACCACCCGTCTGGGCCGCCGGGTTGGCCCCTCAAACTATCTGGGGCCCTCCCCCTTTACCGTTGCATTTTACAGGTGCCTCTCTTCATAAACCAAACCATAACACATGTGGACACTTATGGGGCGTTATATCCTTTCCAATGGGCTCTGATTAACGCCATAACTTCTGTGATGTATGGGGATGCGGCCACCTGGGTAGCATCGTTGCACCGCGAAAAAGCAAAAGAACTTACAGATGTCGGTCTCTTCCTCGAAGCCTTGAGTAATCAGTTTACCGACGAAGCAATAATTGAGATAGCTGAGGGGGAGTTGGTGGCACTTTGGCAACGGGGCCGTCCCATCAAAGATTACATCACGGAGTATAAGAAGGTGGTTACTCGATTGAGGTCGTGGTCTGAACGGATGCTAGTGGTCCAATTTCAGAATGGAATGGACCCCGCATTGTGTCAGGCATGTATGTTTCGGGGACTGCCTAACAAGCTGTCAACGTGGTACTGGCAGCGATCAAATTAGATACTGGGATGAGACGTCTAAGGGGTAACGCATTTTCTTACATGCCTTTTTGTGGTGGGTTGTGACCCTCTAACCGTGGCTGTGGACCGACCTTTACTCCTCCTGTTGGACAGCCCTCCGGTCCAGCTCAGGCCACGGAGATTGGACAACGACCATCGTTTAAATGTTTTCGTTGTGGTCGAGAAGGACATCGGGCAGTGGAATGTTCCATACCTCCATTGTCAGCTGGTCGTGAACGCTCCATGGGTTTGGGGTCTACACCACGTGCTAGAAGAAGAGCTATGAGTGAATCGAGTGGTATGCGTGCCGGTAACGAAGACATCCACCCATCACCGAAGACTCTACAGCCACCATTGTCACCGGACTCAGATAATGATCAGGACACTGACCCCCTGGTGAGTGGACCAGTAAAACCTTTTTGGTTTCCATTGAAGGCTACAAATCCAACTACGAAAGAATGGTGTACCCTTGAAGTCTTAGTAGATACGGGATGCACCCGTTGTATGATAAATGAACGTGTGGTTGATATGTTGAGGATTCCTACTAAGACTCTGCGTTATCCCATCGCATTTGAGCAAATGGATGGGAGTTTGTTGGGTGGTATGACAACAAACCGAGTTACCGATCTGATAGAAATCACTATAGGAGAACATACTGAATGTCTACGATTTATTGTATTACCGAAGCTAACGGAATTAATGGTGTTGGGTGTGTGCTGGTTGGATATGCGAAAACCAATTATAACCTGGGAAGGGGGTTATAGAACCTTGCGCATCAAGATAGATACTAAATGTAGTGGGGTAATGGAGGTGATATCTAGCGAGCGAACCAAGGCTGGAGTCCCATTGGACTATCATGATCTGCATAGGGTGTTTAGTGAAAAGGAGGGTACTACACTTCCACCCCATAGAGCTACCGATTGCGCTATAGAGTTGATTCCAGGAATGAAACATCCGAGGCCTTGCATGTATGCCATGACAAAAGCTGAATTGGAGGCCATGAGACAATATATAGACACGAATCTGGCTAGGGGCTATATTCGCCCCAGCCGTTGCCATGTCGCAGCCCCTGTAATGTTCCGCCCCAAGAAGGACGGAGGTCTCAGACTCTGCGTAGACTTTAGAGGCCTTAACGCTATATGTGTAGAACCAGTATACCCTTTGCCACTAATCAAGGATCTATTAGGCGCGCTGGCAGGTGGGACATTGTTCACCAAACTTGACTTGAGGGAGGCGTATCACCGCACCCGCATAAAAGAGGAAGACGAATGGAAGACAACTTTTAACTGCCCTTTGGGCAGTTATGCTTTCAGGGTCATGCCCTTTGGTTTGTGTGGCGCACCCGCGGTCTTCCTGCAACGCATTAACGAGGTGTTGCATGATTTCTTATACCGTGGAGTCGTCGTCTATCTCGATGACATTTTAATCTATTCTACGTCATTGGAGGACCATAAACATTTGGTAAGACAGGTGCTCATTCGACTTTTAGAAGCCGACCTCTTTGTCAAGGTTTCCAAGTGTGAGTTTCATAGGCACCAGGTGGCGTATTTAGGATATAGGGTGTCTACCAGAGGTATCAGTATAGATCCAAAAAAGGTGCAAGCTGTGTTAGAATGGAGACCCCCTCTACTATAATCTGGACCGTAATCGATCTTTTCTCTAGGCAGGCACATTTTGTGCCCTGCAAAGGGTTGCCCTCTGCTAAAAAGCTATGTCATCTGTTTTTGAACCACATCTATCGTCATCATGGCATCCCTATACACGGGAGTACAATTTACTGCACTATGGTGGAGACAGTTCCTTAACTTAGTGGGTTCATCGCAAGGGTTGAGTTCTGGATATCACCCTGCCACCAACGGAGTTGCGGAACGCGCAAATTCAATGATAGAGAGATATCTAAGATCATATATAAACTATCAACAGGATAACTGGGTTTCTCTTCTCCCTCTAGCGGAATTTGCGTACAATAACACATTTCACCGTAGTACTGGGTATTCCCCTTTTCAGGTAGTGACAGGAAGGGAATTGGTAGCTATTCCTGAGATACCACCACAGAACACTCCAAAATTGAGCCCTGAGGAATGGTCTGATAGTATTGCAAAACTGTGGCCAGCCGCGAGACAAAGTTTGCAAAAAGCTATGGAGGAGTCCAAGTTATATGCTCATAAACATCGTAGTAAACAACCTGAATTTAGTGTTGGAGACAAGGTTTACCTATCCACCAAGTATCTCAAAGTACAACGTAAGAGTAAGAAATTAGCACCTAAATACGTGGGTCCGTTCACTATTGAAAAAATAATAAACCCTGTCACAGTGCGTTTAAAACTACCTAGGATTATGGGGAAGGTCCACCCCGTTTTCCACGCAAGCCTTTTAAAACAATGGATAGGTAGAGAGGAAAAGGAAAAACCATTACCTCCAGCTCCGGTAAAAGAGGATCAATATGAAATTGGCAACATGTTAGATTCAAAACGAAAGGGTAAAGTACTGTTATACCTTGTTCATTGGAAGGGATACCTCACCTCTGACGCATCATGGGTTAAAGCGACAGATATGTATGCTACCAGGTTTACAAATCCATGAATCCAAAGGATAGCAACACTGAAAAGATTTCTCTCCTTCACTTTGATTCAGACTCAGACGGTGAGGCTCCTGAGTTCACGACACCCACATCTGACATCAAGCAAGCCCTGTTGTATATGGAAGAGGCTGGCCCGGAGGGAGCAGCCCCTGCCTATGACGCACAGTCAATAGGGAAGATTGATTCGGAGGAATCGGTGTTGACCTATGACATACAGGGTGATCAAAAAACAGAAAAAGTGGAGATGCTGGAACTTATCTAAGAAAATGCAAACAGGACATTGATTAAGGCAACGGAAATTACATGTTGTGACCCAGGTCACAAATACAAAACCACAAGGAAATAACACCTAGATAAGAGTTCATGCAAACACAGCATGGGTGCAACAGAAAAGACATAATGTCTGAGAAACAATCTATGGGAACGGAACTGCTGACTTGTAGGAAATTGCAATTTACTGATAAGTGCTTTCTCACATACGTAGACATAGGGTGATGTGAAGTGTATTAACCAGCTTTCCTGACTAATAAAAGACAGAGTCCGGATCTAATCTGGGCATCTGTCATCCCGAGCAAACCATGGTCCTGGTCTCCTCATTATTCGGCAATTTGTGACAAAACCCACCAGGCCCCTCGGGGTGTGCGTGACACCACAGTTTGTTTGTATGTTTGTTTGTATGTGAGAGGTAACCTTTGAGAAGACTTTTTATATTAAATTTTCTAATCTTGCCATTAGTTGATTCCAGGACTTAATCCTGAAGGGTTCCCAAAAGAGGATGAAGATTTCCTTTCCGAGCTGACTCCAGAGGAGAAAGAATGTATGGCGTTCTTGATTCAGACAATCAACAATTTGGATAAGGAAATCTCAGAAGACAATGAGTGGAGTCATGAAAAAACAGAAGGATCTCTAGGTAAAGTTATATAGTACTGGTAGTTTGTTTACATGGATACATGGGCACTATCAATTAACCAATTGGCTTGTGGGGGGGGGGGGAGACCAAGCCTTTGAATGTCAAACTTGGTCTTTGCCCAAATACGATTTGGCCAACTTTAACTTTAAACTTGGTGACTTTAAGACTCCCAGAATTCAACTCCCAGAATTCCTCAGCCAGCAAAGCATTTTCACTCTAAATGGCCAAGAGTGATTGGCACTCTTGGCCATTTATAGCATTCCACAGTCAAGTGACTGTGATATATATAACGTTTCCCCCCGCCCCCCAAATCTCATGTTTTTCTAGTATCTGGTCAAAAAATGCTCCATAGTTAAGAATGGCTTTGTTTAATGACCATTAAACATGTTTGTTTAACAACTTGTAAAATCAAGCATGGTCATGCGATGCCCATCATAACTGACGACCAAAATATCACTCAATTATGTTGTAAGTCGACTATTTGTACTTCTGTCTATGGTAAACAAAGTCTGTAGCTACATATTTCCAATTAGTATCACCTCTCTGCTGTTTACTTGATGAACGTCATGTCAAAAGAGGTACATGGCAACCACTCCAGTTGCCATGGAACACCTGCATGATCTTCCATGATTAGATAGAATAACTTAAAAACAACTTTCTGTCTCTCTGTTCCCTATAGCGCTTCCCACCCCACATTCTATTCTGTTCTGTTCTGTTCTGTTCTGTTCTGATCTGATCTGAACTGATCTAATAATCTGACCCTATGTCAATTGCATGTCCAGGTTCTCAGAACCAACGTCAGCATCATGTCGCCTGCAGCATGCAGCAGCAAAGTACATTTGAGGAAGATACCCCAGTGAAAAACGGTCCCTGCCCAGCAGTTACTAAAAGTATAATGATCAAGTCCCTTTCAGAGGAGTCCGATGACCTCACTTTGAGGAGGTGGTCCGATCTTTACCGTCCTCGAGCCAAACCTCCTCTTAGATCAGCCAACTCTCGCCCCAGCCACTCAAAGAAGTTCGACACCATAGTGAAGTCAGGCGTCAACGTTCAGGAACTCCGCTTGCGTTTCCTGCACCAGCGCGACAGTTCTGCTCCTGCCACGCAACCGCCAATGGACACCGGGAGACTTTCGTCCAGCGCTCAAAGTTCTATGCGGGATGAAGCAATGCAGAAGCTGGGCTTTCTTCAGAGAGACAAAGCTTTTCTGAACGCACATCAGCACATCCCGTGTGCTGAAAGGCCAGACAAAGAGGCAACAGCAGGCTCCACCCACACGCTTAAGAAGTATCCATAACCGTTGCTCCCATCCCAGGAAACGATGCTCTCTTAAGCCAGCTGAATGCAAAGCAAGAACATCTATTCTGATACGGTATTGAACAAAAATAATCCTTTTTGTTGGATTATCTTCGGCAAAATGCTATTAGGGCCAGAATAAGGAACCTGTAACATACTGTTTGTGGCAACGCGTTTAACAGCATTTGTTGTATTATTGTTATTATTATTTTGCACAGAGCATCTTATTATTGGTACAATCACATTAGTTGAGATACATCATGAGATACATGACTTTTAATTTCATCTCTAAACTTTTTAATGTTGCTTCCTTAACCCCTGGAGCAATGGAAGAGATATTTTGTGAAAACAGAGGCCAGTTTCCTTTCTGAAGACCAGAGGTCTTCAAACTTGGCAACTTGAAGACATGTGGACTTCAACTCCCAGAATTCTCCAGCCAGCATAGCGTAGCATGGGAAT
>JANHFP010423489.1:0-10584 GCA_032468135.1 Calamaria suluensis
GGCTACTGGTGGGGCTGCCGGGGGTGGTCCCCTATTTTGATGATGTTTTAGTTTCAGCACCATCAGAGGGAGAGCTCTTGGAACGGGTGCAGGCTACCGCCTGCAGAAATTTCGAAATGCCGGGTTAAAGCTGAAGGAATCAAAATGTGTTATTGGAGTATGGGAGGTTGAGTTCCTGGGGTTCAGAATAAATGGCCAGGGCATTTTACCAATGGACTCTAAGGTACGAGCCATTAGAGAGGCCCCAACACCGACTTCTAAAACACAGCTTCAGGCATTTCTGGGTCTGCTGAACATTTACAATACATTCTTGCCAGGTAAAGCTACAGTAGCTGAACCCCTACACAAATTATTAAGGAAAAATGTTCCATGGGTATGGGGTGAACAGGAGGAATGAGCTTTTAGACAAGTCAAAGCCTTGCTGTCAGCAGATACGTTTCTTATGCAGTATTCCACGGTACTTCCCTTATGCTTATCGTGCGATGCATCACCTGTGGGGGTGGGGGCCATCCTGAGCCACGTCCTGCCTAACGGGGTGGAGGCGCCAGTGGTGTTTTTTTCTCGCTCATTATCCCCTGCTGAGCGTAATTATGCTCAGATTGACAAAGAGGCCCTGGCCATAATTGCGGGGGTGAAGAAATTTCACGATTACATCTATGGGAGGCATTTCAAAATCCACACAGATCATCTTCCCTTGTTGGGGTTATTAGCTGGCGACAGGCAGACCCCAGTGGCTATGCCTCCCAGGTTCGTCAGGTGGTCTGTTTTCCTGAGGAGCTATAATTACCAATTAGTCCACCGGCCTGGGAGGTTGATGGGGCATGTGGATGCACTGAGTTGTTGCCCCCTGCCTGACCTCGTAAATGACCCAGTGGAGGAGGTGCCCCTCCTCTCCCTCAATTATCTAGTTAATGAGCCAATTACAGCCCAACGGATCGCCATTGCCACCTCTAAGGATCCAACCCTGAAGGCTGTGAGTGCTTGGGTATTGCGGGGGTGGCCGGCAGGTCCCTGTGTGGGCGAGTTCGTCTCTTTTGGGTTAAAAAGATCGGAATTTTCCATTCTGCACGGGGTTCTATTAAGGGGGGAAAGGGTTGTAATTCCAGAAGCCCTCCGGGAAGCTGTATTAGGATTATTGCATGAAAATCACCCGGGCATCGTGAAAATGAAAGCTATTGCCCGGAGTTATGTGTGGTGGCCAGGGATTGATGGTGATATAGCAGCGTTTGTGGCCAAATGTGATGTGTGCCAGGCCCAGGGTCCTGCACCACCCAGGGTAACCCCAGCTAAGTGGGAACAACCAGAAGGACCTTGGAGTAGAATCCATATTGATTTCGCAGGTCCAATGGAAGGAGCAATGCTACTGATTATAGTGGATGCTTTTTCCAGATGGGTGGAGGTTATCAGGATGAGGTCCACTACCACCGAGGATGTATGTGCGGTTTTAGACCGCGTTTTTGCCACCCATGGGTTACCGGACATTGTGGTCTCTGATAACGGGCCACAATTTACTTCAGTGGCAATGGAAGGGTATTTTGGGCAGCTGGGCATCAGGCACGTGCTGACCATGCCCTATAATCCAAAGTGCAATGGGCTGGCTGAGAAGATGGTCCATGTGACCAAGCTGGCACTAAATAAATCATCTATGGGGTCATGGCAGGCAAGGATAAATGCTTTTATGACCTGGCAGCATTCCATGCCTTGTTCTAGCACGGGGGTTAGCCCAGCCGAGCTGTTGATGGGAAGGAGGCTGCTCACCCTCCTGGATAGGACTCACCCCAGATTCCAGGGAAACAGGGACCCTGTGTTGATTAAGCCTCCAGAAAAAGGGGTGAGGATAAATGACAGGGTCCATGCCCGAAACTATAGGGAGGGGGAGACATGGGTGCCAGCCTGGGTAGTGAGGCAAACGAGCCCCCGGTCCTATGAGGTAGAGCTGGGTGATGGACGGGTGTGGAGACGCCACATAGATCAGTTAAAACCGAATAAGGGTCTTAATGGTCGTACGGGGAGGCAAGGGGAATTGGAAGATAGGCAGGAGCCCCCTGACCATGTTCAACCTGTTTCCCCAGAGCCGATCGTTCCCTCAGCCCACCACCCATGGCTGCAGGAAAGCGCTTCTGGTACGCTTAGCAGGGACGCAGCTGAGATGGTGCTGAAGGACAGTGACCAGCCAGCCGGGGAGGTGGAAGAAGCGGCTGCGGAAATTGTGCCAGCGGGGAAAGATCTGGGGCCAGGAGCTGCAAAATTATTCCTGGAAACTGACCAGAACCTGGACTCTGGCCAGGAAGGGTTGAAAGGGCATGACTCTGAGGCCGGGGATGGGCTGCGGCGGTCTGGCCCCATACGAACCAAGCCACATCGGTTAAAGGATTATGTGTGTTAAAATGGGTGTATATTGTCTTGACCGGGGTGAAAGAGTGCGTTGTACATAAGTTAAATTGTTAGCAAATGGCCAGAAGTGAGTGGGTGGTTTTGCAGGCACTGGCGGGAAACTGTTGCAAGGTTAATTACATTGTTGCTTTTGGCGCGAAAGTCGGCTATACAAGTAGCGGCTTCAGTCAAACAGTTTCAGTTCGGAATTGTATGCCTTCTGTATTACGTGTGTGAATAAAATCTTGTTGGACCGACCTTGGACTGGCTTATTTTGTCCCAAATACTTATCAGGTAGTTAATTCATCTTATAATTGAACAAATTTAAATATCAAAACAATTTATCAGTAAATAAATAATAAATATTAATATCAATTAATACTTTCACTATACAATTTTCACTATATAATTTTAAGTTTTCAATCTTCTTCTTTCTTCTTTCTTTTCTTTTCTTTTTTCTTTTTTATTTCCTTACTCCTCACTTCTCTGTTTAATTACTTTACTTCCTATTTCTCTCTTGTTACATTAATTCATGTTTCTCTCTCTCTTTCTTTTTTGTTGCAATACCTCTTAATATCCCACCATTAAATTATGCTTTTAAATATTCCAAAAACTTTCCCTCTTTCTCCACCAGGATTTTCACTTCTAATTTCAAAATTTCACTTTTTCTTTTCTTATCTGGTCTGACCTTTCACCACACCACTTTTCTACTCTTCTTTCTCCCCTCATGTTTCCAGATGTTTCGCACTCTCAGTCAGTTATGTAAATGCCTTTTTAATCGGCTCTTTATTCAGTCTTTGTTTCTGTTTCTGTTAGTTTTTTACTCAATTCTTCTTATAGTTCTTTTTCTTTCTAATCAGCTACTCATACAATCCTTCTCCGCTCCTCAATTTACTTTCTTGTCCCTGCTGTTGCTTCTTTCTGTTGATTGCCTCCAAACATGTTTCTCTGCACGGACCCAGAATTGCCTCTCGATCTTTTTGAATTTTTACTGCTTTCGCTGCATTCTTCTCCTTTCCCGATCACACGTCCAATTTCCTCTCTCCTCTGGTCTCCTGTCCTTTGGTATGCTCTCACTTCTCTCCTTTTGTCCATTTTATCTCAGTTCAGTTCAGTTGCTCGCTCTTATTTAATGTTGGAGGTATTTTGACTTCCTGCATTTGATTGGAAGGCTGCTGCTGCTGTCACTTTTGCCTCACAGCGGATCTCTTTTGATCTAAGGATATAGGTTTTTCCTTATTTAAAAATGAGGTCTAATGTGATTTTTCTTTGCCCCTGGGATTTCTTATTTATGTAATCTCCCTTTCCAAGGTCCAACTTATCAGAATATCAACCTTTTAGATTAAAAATTCAGTCAGAGATATTGGAGCTTTTCTCTCCAACCGCCATGCAGTGATGTCCGGGCCCTGCCTCCTTCCCTATACTTTCCTTATGGTTTCCTGCTTTGATACCAATGTTGTTTGGATGCTCTGAAGTGTAATTGGAATCTTCTCCGGTGGTCCTGTAGGGGTCACTGGGGTGTCCATTGGGGTCTTTTTAGTAGTTGTTCTTGTTGTGGCAGAATTGTAAGACATGATGATTTCAATTTTAATTTCCCCTTTTTTCTTTATTAATTCTACAATGTAATAGTTATTCCCCACCTATTTCCTTTTTCCTTTCCTAGTCTTAAATTCTAAATAATTGTTCTACATAAGTCCCCCTCAAAAATTTTTTTTAAATCCATCTAAACCTACTTTCCAGAATATTCTTCTTCAGAGTCATCTTTCCTCTTTCTCCATCTATCCAGGTCAAAGTGAACAACAACAAATATGTCTAATATCTCTTTTCAAATAATTGATGTTTAGTAATAATTAGTAAATCAATCTATTATTTCATTAATACTTATAAAAATTGATTGATATATTAATTGATATAATTATTCTTTTACCTAATTGATTAATATTCTACCTAATCAGTTGTACAGGAACTACTATGAAATAAATTCTTTTTTTAAAATTTTCTATCAGATCAAAGATAGTCTCTACAAAGCATTTACTTTAACTTAGAAAAATACTTATATACTTGATATAGACCAATATAGCATATAAATAATCTTAATATTTTTTATTTTCTTTCTTCTTTTAAAAAATCTTTATTAGTTTTAAACATTTAAAAACATGAAAAGAAAAAGAGAACACATATAACATAACTACAAACAAACACACATACAAATCTATATCCTCTTATGCTAACGCCCTATGCTTAAACAAAAACCGGCTTTAGTACTTATATATATATCCCCTATTTAGAAAAAATAGCTGAAATGCCCTGGTTTGAACTTATATATCTATTTACATTATTTGTTTACTACTTCATTTCTTTCCTCTCCCATTGATTTTTTTCCCATCCAATCATACCATGTGGACCAAATCTTATAATATTCTGAATCAGCTTTCCATTTCAATTTTAGTGATAATTTGGATGCTTCAGCACATTGATAAATTTTTTGAAAAATCGTGATGTCTGTTGGTATCTCTGGAAGCTTCCAATGCTGTGCTATCGTTAACCTTACTGCAGTCAGTAAATGGATAATTAAATAAAATATATCTTTTTCTAATTTGCCCTCAGGAATCCCCAATAAAAATAATTCTGGAGTCTTTTTTAGGTCATATTTCATAATCTCAATGGTTTTGAGTCAAGAGAGTCTGGTGCTCCTGCTAGCTTCATTTGTGTACATCTGTGTCTTCACAAAATGTTTTTTTACTCTCCAGATTTTACAGGAGGTGCCTAGATTCTAGAGAATGTTCTGTTTCTGGATATTGGCCTTTGGAGTTCGCCATGGTAGGGAGAAAAATGCAGAAGCTGACAAATCTGCCTTTTCTTCCATTTAACCTTTAGCCTCCATTTAAACAGTGCATTTTACATATTATCTGGGAATGGATAAAGACAGACTGACAAGAGTTGGAAAATGGCTAAGAGAGATGATATTTACAAACATCCCCACCCCACGCAATTATACATCTACAATTATATCTGTAGAACTTGCTAATAATATCTGCAAAGGTTGTGAAGTTTCCAGGCAATTTTAATATTTATATCAAATCATACTGATTAAGATATTGCAAGAACTGATGTTCAAGGTATTTGGAGGATGCAAGTTGGAAAAGGCTAATAACAGGTCATGAAGGTCTAATACACAGGCTCCACGTTTAAGGCTCCAGACATTGGCAACCAGATGAAAACAATATCTTTATAATATCTTCCTGTGGGATGAAGATATGGCATTCTAATGCATGAAAGCCAAAGAAATGAATGTAACATTTAACATTTCCTATTTTTTTAAAAAATCAAGAAAATCAGCAGCAACATAATCTTAACAGGGATTGGTTTCTGTATGTATGAAACATTATAGAGAGAAATAGGTGAACATAGACAATCTATTTACTCATATTTGTTTATTTGATTATTTATATCTTGCCTTTATTGTTTTTTGAAGAGTAGGGAGAATAGACGAGACACATGAACCTTCAACAGCTTTATTTAAGCAAAAGCAACATGTGAATAACAGCAGTGGTTGGGAAACGTGCGGCCGCTTTTATAGTAAAGCGGCTCCCGGCTCCCAGCCACTGACAAACCTTCAAACTTCCTGCGCAAACTGCGCGGTCAGGGATTGGCCCTGTAGTCCTTTGAATTGATTGGTTAGGCAGCCTGTCGGTCAATACTTAACATCTTTCTTATGTTCATTGCAGTAAAGGACAATGCAACAACCTCATAGAGAATGCTGATTGCAGACTTTTAAAAGTTGAAATCCACATATATTAAAGTTGCCAAATTTGGAGGAACCCTGCTCTACACTTTCTCACTCATTCCCTACATATCATTCCAATCATTTTAAATGCAGTATGTTAACCACAATATAAAGGCCTTGTGTTTTCTAACACAGAGTGATCCATCATCTGTGAATTTTTGGGTGTGTTTCAGAACTACTACAGGACTTTATGTAAAAAAAGGTTTCTCTCACACATATGTGCTAGTTGTTTCTGATTCTAGGGGGTGATGCTCATCTCCGTTTCAAAGCCGAAGAGCCAGCTATGACGTCTTCATGGTCATATGGCCAGCATGACTAAACGCCAAAGGCACATGGAACACTGTTCCCTTCCCACCAAAGATGGTCCCTATATTTTCTACTTGCATTTTTTACGTGTTTTCGAAACTGCTAGGTTGGCAGATGCTGGGACAAGTAACAGGAGCTCACCCTGTTACGCAGCACTAGGGATTTGAATCGCTGAACTACTGACCTTTTGATCGACAAGCTCAGCTGTCTTACCCGCTGAACTACCACATCCCTTCTTTAGTCTGGCTCAATTTATTTCATCCCCAAGCTTGGACATATTGGGTTATTTCGGTTAGGAAAGTTGACTAGCTACCACATATTTTTCTGTTTTCTATTTTAGGAATTATTGGCTACTCTTCCAAATTAATAGCTCTCTTCATTAGGCCTTCTACTCATTCCTATCATGACAAGAATACAATGGGATAATGTTTTTAATATTTCAGCTACTTTTGCTAATCTATTTAATAATACTGTTAATAATATAATTCAGTTAATAATACTGGATAGTTGGTTTGATAATTTCCTGTGAAGAATTGTGACACTGGGTTGTAAGTTTTGCAACCTGTGCTTACATGTCTGCATATAACTCTAAATGTTGTAAGCTTAATAGCATGCAAGGACACTCCCAGAAACATAATAAAGCTAAGTCAGGATTTTGAAAACATAGGCACTATCTCAGAGATAAACTAGGAATGGAGAATCCATGTACTATCTGGAGAGCAGGTGGATAGCCAACAGAATGTTGTGGTTATCAGCATCTTGGATAAAGGCAAAGTAGGTTTAATTTCAGATCCATGAGAACTTGAGGCACTGAATAACATCCTCCCAGATTTCCAGTTGTGATCACAGGAAGGGCAAGATACCGCCACTCCTCTTCCATGTGTGAAAAATACCTCTCATTTGGGGCTTACTTCAACTTAGTAGATAAGTTTTATCTTGATGCATTATCATAAGAAGAGGTCTTCTTACAGATGCTTTTCTAGCTTTTAATTAATTTAATTATTTATAAAATTTATAGGCTACCCATCTTACATCAAGCTAACTCTGGGTGGCTTGCAATTATAAAAATATAACTATATAAATTAAGAACATAAATCCAAAATATAACCTGATTAAAAGATGGGAAAGGCAGGAATAGGATGGGGGGAGATGGAATCTTAATCAGCCAACCACCTCCTCTGTGATACTTCCACTAATGCAGTAATCATGTTGCTAATTTTGCTTTTCTCAAAGGTGTTGTTTTAAAAAAAATATTTTTAAAAGCAACTGGACTGAGTTTTTTGAGGAAGACGACGTTTCACTTCCTATGCAGGAAGCTTCATCAATTGCAATGGACAGTGGGAGATGGAGAGGGGGACAGGGTACTGCCAGTTGTGAATAGATGATGGGAAGAGGGATGACAAGATGTGGCAGGGGGCAGGTATGAAAGGATTGTGTTTCTTTGCAAAAGTTTCTACTTCTGCTTTGTTACAATGTAAATTCAGAAAGAAACATTTAAATTCTCAATCATAGCCGACTTTTATTTTACTTAGACCTCTTTGCATGTCTTTATTAATTTTATCCTGTTTTTGTTTTATTGCATTTAAAGCTATATTGCATTGTTATGACACACAGCTACAACACTAAAACTTATTTACTTACAAGAAAACATTCATGGAATATAGCATCCTAAATCTCATTGTCATGATCCTTTCTCCAAGGATTACTCTCATTCTACACTGCCCACAATATCTGAGGGAGGAAAAGGAAAATACCTTTAATACATTTGTAAAAATTTTGAGAGCATTTTGAGTGTGCTGCCACCATGAGAGAAGGGCAAGCACGTTCCCAAAAATTGACGACACAAGAACATGGCCAACGATAAACACCTATTTACTGAATGACACATTATCCCCTTTGGCTCTTCAGGAATCTCTGCAATATATAGTTTTGGTTTCTGGGCAAGTAGTAATATTTCCAAACAAAAGCCTGCAGAACCCACCAGTTTGGTTTTTTTTTCTGAGAATGCCTGTTTCTTCATTGGAAGAAACAAGATATGACAATAACAAAAGATACTTCGCTTTGGAGCATTCCAGTATCCCATTTAATGTCTCCTTTCATTTGAAAAAAAATATTTAAATCACAATATCAATTGCAACAAGAAGTCAGGCAAACCTCTAGTGAGGGGCCCAAGGCCAACATGGTGGGGATTTTTTCAGCTGTTTTCCTTTCCCTTCTAAGTTTTGGGATGTTTCCCTGCAGGATTTTTGTAGCCTGGTTTTCCATATTGTGTTCTTCCAAGTCTCTGCATTTCTGCCCTAGCAATATCTAGGTAGTAATGAAATCCTAGCATGCCGAACCAAGGCCATCCAGTGGTATTCAGATACAGTTAACACTGCCACTTAAAGAGTTCATTCAATGTATCTGGAAGCATAGGAAACCAAGGTAGCTAAACTCAGTCCCTTCACTGAAATGATAAGAAGGGAGTACGTTTTGGAGGAGACAACTGTTCTTTGGAGTCAATATTTCATTTACCAGATACATTCTGCCCAGATTGGGAAAAGGAGACCTATACAGACTACCTGTAGTGATCCTTTCCTTCTAACCTGGTTTCTTGTACTGAATAAACTAAAAATGAAGGAAATATTTTGAAAAGTATGAGAACGGATCATCCCTGATGATCTGCCAGGGAAACCTACACTGAAAGGGTATCAATTTCTCTGCAACACTTAAACCTACACAAATTGTTATTGCACTATATCTGTGCAATGATGATTGCAATAGACATGTTGATATTTTTTCTGACTCATCCACTTTCCATATTTTATTTCTTGTCTCTTCCTTTGAGCTTTACCAAAGGATTTGCCTTGAACATTCCTTTGAACTTGTCCACCAAAAAAGAATAGTACTGCGTTCAGTCTCTCCATTGTGGAATTCTTCCACTGATCAACTTGTCTCATTCAACTTACACCAAGCACAATTCATCCATTTTCAACCTTACTCCTCCCATCTCCTTCAATCTTTAGTCTGTGATATAGTGATCTTCTTTGAACAACAATCTCCTCTTAATTGTTCTGCTGTTACTATTTGATTTGTATACTCTGCAGTAGTCAACCCTTGATATTTATGTCATTCTTTCAATATACTATCTCTCTCATGTTCCCAGTTTTAGCTGTTTCTGCTTGCTGTCTTGATCCATGTTCTTGCTCTTGTCCCTGTACAGAGTAGCATGAAAAAGTTAGGTCTACTTTGACCATTATAAAACCATGCATTTATCCTTGTCATCTCTTTGCTCCACATTTATTCAATATATTTTGACTAGTTTTCCTTACAATTTTTATTCACTGCTGAAAATAACACCAGCTGCTGAGATATTTCTCTTCTCTCAACCTGGAAATGGATGTGAATGGAGTAGTTAAACTAGTTTTCCTGATTCTTTTAAAAAGATCCTTTGTGTAAAATGCAAACAAAATCAAGAGGAGCTTCAATTACCACTGCAGCCTCCAATTTGACTTTTTTGTTTTACCCTATGGATATCTCTGAGAAAGTATTTTACTCTTTCTTGAACTCTTAGTTTTGCTTTTATTTATTATTTTTATTTTTAAAAAGTATTTGCCACCTCTCATTATGACTTCAGTGACAAGGTCACACAATCATTGCCTAGAAGTATGTAACTGCTACCCTTACATAAATTAGTTCACAAAATATGCTAAAATAATGTCCTCCTTATCATAATATATTAAACTACAAACTCTCCACTCCCATTTTAGCTTGGTCTAACTACACAAGGGTATTCAACCGTGGCCACTTTAAGACTTGTGAACTTCAACTGCCAGAATTCCTAAAACAGCCATACTTAAGGTGAGCAGACGTCCCGCTTTTCTCCAGCCAGTATGGCTAAAGTGACCAGATTTTCAATCTGGCAACCTGGGGAGGGGGCCCCCCGGGAATTTTAAAAAAATAATATATATATTTTAAAATTTAAATCCGTGGGGCTCCCGGACAAGCCCAGGAGGCCCGGAGCGGAGCACAAAGCAGCCGCCACCTCGTCGGGCTTGTCCGGAAGCCTCCCAGGCTTGTCCAGGAGTCCGGTGGGGCGGCGGCCGCTTTGCACTCCGCTCCGGGTTTGTCCGGGAGGC
>JANHFP010423512.1:0-10580 GCA_032468135.1 Calamaria suluensis
GATCTTCCTCAGTGGCATTGTAGAGGGGCCTCAAGATGGTTTCCTTCGTAGGTGAGGCTGGTATCGTGGATCTTCCCTTCAGCCTCTCTGAGAGAGAGGCGATGCCCGCCAGGAGGTTGTGCCTGTCGGTCTCCGGCAGCCTTTCTTGCAGGATCTGGCTGTCCTCCTGTATCTCGTGCAGCTGTCTCCCATAGCACTGGATCCTCCGCTCAGTGTTGGTCAGCGTCCGGGCCGTGTCGGCCCCCAGCTCTTCCATTCTATCCTATCCTATCTCACTATTGAGTGACTCTGGATACTTCATTTTTAACATTTAAAAAATGTTTCTTGCATTTTTTACTTGTTTATTGTTTTGGACATTAGAAAGCAAGATTAGTGCTTCCCATAAATGCCAAATGAAGACTTCTATGGATGTGAGAAAATATGTACTTGTTTCCCTGTAGATGAATGAATACCACTTCTTCTGAAGTATCTGTATGTGAAGAAATAAAAAATGACAACATTTTGGGCCATGAATGCATCTATGTTAGAATGTCCTTTTTAGTGCATTATGAACATCCTCTTCCATCTGTATTATATTTGAAATACAAGAATACATAACTCCAAAGTCAAATTACATGCTTTGTTACTTCCAGCTTTCTAAGAATAGGCTTAGTAGAGAATATCTTTATTTCCAATATGAATAGGTGCATATAAATAAAGCAAATCTATAAATGAGTTTACCTTAATATCTCTGCCATTGTTTTAAAAATATTGCAATTTCTTTACATTTAAATGTCAAGGAAAGGTACAATGAGTATCAATTTCTGCTATTTCTTGCATCAGTATAAAAATAACATCTCTATCACTGTTTCTGTTTCTGTTCTTCTTGGCTTGTTTGCATCATCAACCACACAATCCTTATATGAATCAGGAAAGAGAAATTCTGGCCATAATTTTTCTTTCTTTCTTTTTCATATAGTTATAACTTGGCAATGAATTAACCAACAATTGCAAACATCAGTAACACATTTTATTTAATGACTGAATCAATTAATCAATTAATTAAGCAATGAATCAATGAATCAAGAAGGCAGATTAAGTATATAGGCATCCATCATACATAAGTGGCAGTATTTGTACAATTTTGTCCAATTCTATGGTCATTATTTAGTAAAAACTTGAATTTTGGGAACAATTCCATATCTTATCTTTGTGAATATAATTTACATTGACTTCATTCATCATGAAGAAACACAAAATGGAATATTCACAGAAGTACAAGAAATACAAGTATCTTAATTTCTACCTCTGTCAATTCCAGGTATACTACACAGGAAAAAAATGGTGCCTGAAATCCTGGGGAAAGTGTTCCAGTCCTTTGTGATGACCCAACTTTATGCCGAAACAGAAAAACAATGTGTCAAAGGAAAACAATATTTATTTACAAAGCCTAATGCTCAGTAAAATAATTGTCCAGCAATGTTGACTTGTATTCAGGAGCAAACAGAGACACACCACGAATTAGGCAAAGAGGCTGGCTGCAGTCCAGGTACTTACAATTAAGAAGCGATAAAACTGTCCAAACTTGAAGATATATCTCACCACAGGAATTCAGAATCTTGGAGGCAAAGAGTTATAAGACACTACATTGAAAAGCAGCCTTTGACTCCAGCAAGGAATTGTACAAAACTGGGTACTTTTAAAGCCCCAAGCTCAGCTGCTTCTCATTCCTCACTTCCTCCTGAGTAGACCTCTTGTCCTTGCGTCTCTGTCTCAGATCAGGTGGGGGAGCTGCTCCCAGTTCTTCCTCTGAACTTCCCTTCTCTGGCTCTGCCCCTAGCTCACCTACTCTTCGCCATCCACCTCCTCAGCTCCAGCCTCCCCCTCACTGCTCTCTGCCAGCTGTTCCTCCTCGACCTCCGTGTTGGATGCTGATAGAGGAATGACATCCTTGTAGACAATTATGAGCAAGATGGGCAGTAGCTGGCCAAGGATAATATAGGTTCCTGTGTATTTGTCTGGAATTACAAATCCTATGTAAGCCCCATTTACTTCTAACTGAACATATAGACCCAGGCTATAAATCATCTTAACCTACTCAGTAAGTATTCAATAAATGCAATTAACCTTCATTTGACTTTTTCTAATGCAGATCTGTCTGTGTTTGCCTAAGCTGAGCAGAAAAATAATGTGAGATTCTTAAAATATTTAATCTTTTAAATATGGTACACAACTGGTCTGCTATGCCCAAATGATAACAGTAAAAAAATAAACTTTTGCTTGAAGTCCAGCTTGATACTTAGTGAGATCACAGCAACAACATGATAATAATTCCTTCCAAAAATGTTGCATTGCTATACATATTTATGTATGATACAATAACATCACTAACAAACAGTGAAAACAATGGATAGATATAAAAAGGTCATTCCATAAATATAAAATTGTTCATCTCTGTAAAATAAGCAAAGGCATTGCTTAAAACCTGCTGTTCTGATATTTTTCATTCAGATTAAATCTGTTCAGCTAATCAAATATGATTCTGTAGGTAAAAATGTATTCTCATATAATTAAATTATCTGATAGTAAATACTGAAAATAATTATTTCATAGAGATTATATGGAATCTGGATTCTTTTGTTTCTTGACTATGTGAAGGATGTCACCTGTGAATATACTATAATGGAAATAATATACGAAGAAGATGACATAATTCTTTATAGTTCTAGTCCACATTAGTCATGAAAGCCAGCATCCTTAGTCCATTGTCTATGCTGGCTGGAGAATACTGGGAGTTGAAGTCCACAATTCTTAAAGCTGTCAAGTTTAAAGACCTCTGCCTTAGTCAGTTTTGCCTGCCAAATATCTCAATTCTGAGATTTCAAGAGTCTCCTTTTGAAGTGACACAGTGTCTGGTTCTTAACCTTCACATTTTTCCCAAAAACTTCTGTAGGAGATAGCCTCCTTCACCTTTAGTTGCTGGGCATAGTTTTCAGGGGTGAAGTGAAGGATTTCTCTTTTTCTTGCTATCATGAAATGGTCAAGTCCTTTTCTGGTCCTTGGCATCCTCAATTCTGCAAGTAAAAAAAAACAGTTTTGTAATAAACAGTTTTGTTACCAAAGAAAGCTTTATGGATACTTCAATTTATATGTAGCTCAATTTGATGGACACTTGTTTTCATTTGTTTTACTATAATGCACTAAAAATGAATACAGACAATTAACTTACTTATTGGGGTATTTTGTCTCAGAACATTGGCAGGGATTGGTTTATTGTATTTCAAGTCCTGCAGGAATGGAAATGAACTAATTTGTTTGCTTATTTGTTTGTTTACAGGCATTGACTAAACGTAAAATGTGCATCTAGAATGTTTTGGATGTTGGAAGCATTAGCACTAAATAAATTCATTTCTCTTGGTTTTATAGCAATTCTTATTCCAGAACTGGAATTGAAAAGTAGCATTTTTCAATAAAAGGTACATCTGATCCTAAGTTACTTTTCAGAAGTTTTCCCATTACCTTGTTTGTTATCTTTGCAATGTTTCACTATAGTAGAACAAATTATGAATATCAATATAAGGACTGATGTCCCTTATTAGTGGCATCATCCCCCACATGAAACATAACCACAATTATCAGGAGAATTATAAGGCTTCTATAAGTAGCAATTTAGGGGGGGGGACCAAAAATATTCTTTTAATTTTTGGGATGAACTTAAAAATTGAAACCAGCATTGTCAGAGAAATAATATACATGCTATTTCTTTAGACATGTTTAAGTAGTAGCGTTTAAAGCAATTCTAAATCTGCATCTAGAGGAAGATCAAACAGATTCCTGACAAACTTAGGGGACAACTTTGTCTCTCAAAAAAATACAAAAGGGAACTAGACAATCAGCCATACAGGACTTAATTCTCACTTCAATGATAAAAGAGATTGAAGTTACAAGAATCTTGGGGGAGAGGGACCATGCTATATTAGAATTCAACATTATGCAAGAAGAAGGGAGAGAAAAATGTCAAACTAGAGTCTTGTACTTTAAGAGAGCTGATTTCAATAAGCTTAGAAATCCTTGGCAAGGATTCCATGGATGAAAAGTCAAAGGGAAAATTAGTCTAAGAAGCTTGGGAAAGTTTGAAAAATGAGATTATAAAAGCCCACTCTAACACAATAGCAACAAAAAAAGAGAAATAAGTTGTTTTTAAAGAAACCAACATAGCTGTACAAACAACTCTATGGTAAACTGAAAGACAAAAATGATAAGTATAAAAGATGGAAAGAAGGACACATAACTAAGGCAGACAATCAGAAAATCACATGAAACTGCAAAGATGAAGTCAGGAAATCTACGGCTCAAAATGAACTAAGACTTGCAACAAATGTTAAAAACAACAAGAACAACAAAGCTTCTTTCAAGACATAAAAAAACAAGAAAAAAGTCAAGAAAACAATTATGTTAATGGGGCAAAATGGCAAGTAGGCAGAATTGTTTAACGTCTTTTTTGCATCTTGTCTTTACAAAAAGAAAAAGAAATAGTCCAACCTATTAAAAAAAAATCCTCTAGGAGGAAGTGACAATGGAGTTCAATTAGATAGAGGAAGGGTGCAGGCCAAAACCATCCCGGGAGGGGGGGCTTGCACAGGAAGCTGAGATCGCAAGATAAAGGATAACTGACGAAAATGTTTTGTCTAAATAAAGGTGAAAGTAATATAAAAATAATTGAGCCCTTATATGAAAAAAAAACGGATTACGTAAATTGTTCGGAGCAGATTAGACCTGGTTGAACTTTGACAGAACAAACAACGTATAATCATATGTTAAATAAGATGAATGTTTTTGATTTATTATGTTTAAAATTGATTGAATAGTCATTTGTTAAATGTTAGAATTATTATAATCTTGAGTACTGTTGCTGTATAAAATGTGCCTTTTCCCATTCACCCCCTACCTTTTATATTGTAAAAACCAATAAAAAATATATGATGAAAAAAATTTCCTCTAAAATGCAGATTGGGTATGCAAATAAAATAAGCAACAAAATGATTTTAAAACCTATCCACTGTACACAAGTTCAAATCACCAGGGACACATGGATTACTTCCCCAGGTTCTGAAAGAACTGCCAGTAATGATCTCAAAAACCACTGAACCATATATTTTAAAAATCCTGAAGCAGTAAGGAATTGCCAAATGACTGGAAAAGGATGATGTCCCAGTTGGTCAATCCAAGACCCGCAATGCTCACCTCCCCCGGGACCTCTTCCCTAGGGGGCAGACCATCCTGAATCTGAGTGATTTTATCATGCAGAAACTGAGAAAACTCCTCCGCTCTCTCCTGCAAGAAGCAGAGGGAAGCAGAGGAAAGGCATAAAGAAGCCTCAACGGCCACAGCTTCTGTTCCTGGAGTCGGGAACTTGGAAAAGAACCTCTGGGTCTGGCGGTTGGCCTGGTGACAAATAGGTTGATGGTCGCAAGACCAAAGCATACTGTCAATTCTCTAAACAGGGACGGATCCAGATGCCACTCTGCCTGGTTGCCTGACACTTGACTGAGCCAATCCGCCTAGATGTTTGCCACCCCTGATATGTGTGCCGCTCAAATGGACAGCAGATGAGATTCAGGCCAAAAGCCCAGCTGTTCGGACTCCTGCATGAGGGGCCAGGATTGTGTTCCCCACAGATAATTTATGTGCACCTTGGTGGCCACATTGTCTGTCAGAACCAAGATGTCTTGTCCCAAAACTATGTCCTCCAAACTCCATGTCTAATTTTTGAGACACAGGACAACGGAGAAATAGTTTCGGGGACCTGGAAAAGCCAAACCTCACTGTCTCCCTGACCCAAGCATCCAAGGTGATGTCCTCAGCAAATAATGCCAGCCAGCCTCCTATGGGAGAATTGGATGAGCAATCATTTTGAGTGTCAAAAGGGATGGCTCCTCCTACCCCGAAAGGACCTTTGGGGAAAAACATTGCCCGTCTACCATGGCTGGATCCTTGCCTGAATGGAAATGTCCAATGAGCCCCTGGAGCTCCAAATCTGCTGTCCATTCCTTGAAAGGAAACATAAGTAAGGAGTTGGGCGAGACTCTGCTCGACAGGACAAGCTAGGCAGAGTTTGTTTTTGTCCCTGGACTCCACCACAATGGGGTCCAAGGAACTGCCAAACAACTTATCTCTTGCATAAAGGGAAGATGCCAAGCACCACTTGTTTCTGGCATCGGCTTGCCACTGGCTTAGCCACAGAGCTGATGTCCTTCTCTGCAAATCTAGAAGTGTTTAGCATAGCGTCCCCAGAAAACTCAAGAGCTGCTATGATCTTATTACTATGGTCCTGTTGGGACCTGGTGTCGGCAATAGAGAGCCAATCTTGCAATTGTCTTAACCAGAGCAGACAAGCACTGTTAATGAAGGACGGCTTGAGGCAGCTTTGACTGCTCAGGCTGAAGCCTGGTGGGTCTTCACTAATGATTGTTCAGATTTCTTATCTTCAGAATGGAATTTTCCTGGAGGGGTCCTAGTTAAGGTGGACTGTGATGACAGAGCCACCACTGGAGCGTCAACAGTGGGTACCTGGAGAAACCTGGTAAGGTCTGAACCCATATTATACAGTCGTCTGTCCAACTCACTGGGGTTGGGTCCAGATCCGGGGAAGGACCATTGCCTAGGACAGTGATGGCGAACCTATGGCACGGGTGCCACAGGTGGCACATGGAGCAATATCAGTGGGCACTCGAGCATTGCCCTAGTTCAGCTCTGACACCCATGTGGGTGGTGGCCAACTGATTTTTGGGCCTTCTGGGCCCACCAGAAGTTGGGAAAGAAGCTGTTTCCAGCCTCTGGAGGGCCTGGGGTGATGGGAAAGGCCTGCTTTTCACTCTTCCCAGGCTCCAGAGCCTTTCTAGGGAGGGTGGGGCGAACTGAATTATGGGTGTGGGCACACGGACATGCAATCCCCCCCGGCACCCACTTTTGGCACACGACTGCAAAAAGGTTAGCCATCACTGGCCTAGGACCATATAGCTAAGGAAAGTCTTGGAGCTGGGACTTCGTCTGACTCAATGGTAGGCTCAGCAAACAAAGGATCTACAGGATCATTACATTGTAGGACAGGATCCAGAATGGGTTGGGTGTTGTCGTTTTAGCTTTATGTAGTATGGACTTAAACAGATGATGATGAAACAGCCACACAAAAGCTGGTTGGTCAGGCAAAAGACCTTCATCGTCAGAAAAATCGGTATCTCGCTTCCTCTTCAGAGAGAGATGCTTGGCTGGCAGTCTGCTGAACCGTGTGGTTCATCAAACTGTAGGTCCTCACCCATCAATAGGGATCTGTGATGATAAGCCTGGGCTCTGGAGAGATCAGAGGCTATAGAAGCTGCCCTCTGCTACAGCCCAGTTGCAATGCCTTTTTTAAAAGCTTCAAAAATCAGAGCAGAAATATTAGATGGAAATTGATCTAATGAGCCTTGCTCAGGCCACAGGAGATGATTGGCCCCTCCTATAAGGTTTAAAAGAGCAGCAATGGTGGGATCTTTGTAGAAAAGCAATGTTGCTACATTTGTTTCTTGTCAGAGTCTCTTATTCCTGAACTTCATGGGTTTTATTGCCAAGAAAAGCCTTTGGCAGGGTACCAAAGCATACAAAGTTTTGTGATAAAGCCTAAGGACTGTTTTGGAAGAACTTGTTTGGAATTAAGACTAAGCTGAGAATGAGGTAATTCTCAAGCTGTTTTAATAAAATGTTTGTTTAGGACTGATTGTTTCTGGTGATACCTACTTGGGCCTAGGTCACAACACCATGCTGCAGGAGGCAATTCCTCCGGAATATCAGATACCCCAGGTTGTGTTGAAGCAAGCAGCAGTGGGCTTGTAGGTTCTGTGCATTGCAGGCTACCTTTCTTTTTGTAGCCTCCTTTTGTGCCTTCTGGACTGTTCTTTCTATGGCCTTATGACTCAACTCAGCCACCCTCTCTAAAGCTCTGGAGGCCTTCTTTCAAGCTTTATTAGCTCGTGCATGAGCCCTGCCACACCTTCTATGTTTGGACCCCGAAGGCCCAGCCTCATGGTCGCTATCCTGCTCTGTGATGGCAGTCTGAAAACTGGAATGAGTGTGACCCAAAGGAGAAGTGGCCATCTTGGAATACAAAAACCTGGAACTCTAGTCCTGCGTTGCCAAGGATATCCTTCTAAAAGATCTACTGTGCAGAGCTCAAAGAACTCTTAATGGTACAGGAACGCTTGCTGAAGCAGCACAGCAAAGAACAAAGGAGGTTCTTTGCTCTTGAGGGGTTCTGGTGGGGGAAGGGCACCCCCAAACTGCACCCCTTCCAGCAATAAGGGCAGTTAAGTTCCTTTTCAGTTCCTCAAGGAATACATAGGAACGCTGGCCATGTGCAATTGATCGGCTGCTCTTTCTTTGTAGAAAAACTTTCAGGGAAACATAATTGGGGTGGTCTTTCTGTGCTCCAAAATGGCCCCACTTCTTGCTGCATCCGTTTGTAAGCATTCTGGAGCAAAAGCTTGTGGCTGCTGCCTCAGCTGATGTTTGCTGTGCTCTCTACCGCTTTCACCCGGCTCACAGGCGCAGCTGCAGCCGATGTCTCTGCCACTCACGATCTCCTGCTCCTGGCTAGCATTACAGAGCTAAGACTCGTGGGTGCTGCCTACTGGAACCAAAAAGGGGCCAGCGTTGCACCCCTTGGGGCGAGCGGTTCGGGGCCATTTATTTATTTTTATTTGTTTTGTCGATTACATATTAGGTAATATATATAAGTATGAATTGGATATAAAATTGAATACAAATAAAGAGAAACATTAGGACAGGAATAGTAGGCACGCCGGTGCTCTTATGCTGGTCTTTCCCTTCAGAGTACTTTATGAGGAGATTCTCTTTCCATCCTAGGGAGAAGCATCACACATCTGTCTGACAGGTTGTTTGATTGTGTCCATGGGCCTGTACTACCTCATTCAAGAGGCCTTGCAGGTCTGGCTGGAATACCTTGACCTCAGGATTAAGATTGTGCACTGCACCTGCTTGTGTACCTGCATGCTGAGGAGTCTTCACTTCCACTGATGGAGTAGTCTGGTTGTTCTTCATGCCTTGGTTATTCAGGGTAGATTGTCCCTTTCCAAGGGAGGAGCCCTGTGTTTCGGGTTCAACGATATCAGCTGCATGAGTAATTTTCAGACCTTGTGGTTGAGGTTCTCCTCCTTGTCCTTTCTGTATGGAGTTCTGGCCCTCCACACTTGTATGAATTCTCCTTCTCCATCTGTCCGGTATTGAAGCTGGGTGAAGCATAGTTAGCTTCCACCTGTAAGGCTTCAGCCCATGCTGCCTTTGTCTTTGCCTCCTGTTCGTGCTTCAAATACTTGAGTTTGGCCAGAGCATTTAGCATCCTCTTTGTGTAATTGCTCCTCCTTAGCCACACTTTAGGTTGCTTTGGCCATCTCAGTGTCAACTCTTGACTTTGCAGCTTTGGCAGCTAGACTCTCTGCTATTGAGGCCTGGGACCTCTGGCTGTGGCGAGAAGAAGCTTTGGATGAACGGTAGGAGCCTGGGATGGAGGCTTGTTGCGAAATGCTACTACCTGTTCTAGACTGGAAAAATTTGCAAGGGATTGTCATATGCAACCAATGGGTTGTTTGGGACTCAGTCTTCTCATTCTCTGCTTTCTTGAAAGAATGAACAGCAGACAAATGTAAGCGTTGTGTTGAGGAGACTTTCTTAGATGAGTGAGCGGTTGTCTTGTGTGGCTGTTGAGATGGCACATGCAAATGACAGGATACTTCTGATTCTGCCTTCTCACTCATTGTGATCTCCGCCTGAAGATCATCTTAAGGCTGAAGATCAGCTAGGGTTCGCTGCTTGCATACGGCATGGTTGGTGTAGTACACTTTTGGCCCCTAGGATGCACTGCTTGCATACAATGTGGTTGGTGTAGTATACTTTTGGCCACTAGGGTGTGTTCCTTGTGAACTAGTGCGTGGACCAAATTGGTTATTAGCTCCCCTTTGTCCAGGATTTGCCACGTGTTTGTCCATTTCTGATTCCTAAGGGAACTTTCCCCTAGATTGGAATGCAATTTGGACTGAACAGTATGCAAATGTCCTCTGTGTGTGTGTGTGTGTGTGTGTGTGTGTGTGTGTGTGTGTGTGTGTATGCTTTCCAATTATTTTCAAACAAGAGTCAACAGCAGCTTTCTTGACTTTCATTAGCTAACTTCCTACCTGAGATCTCTGCTACTTGCGATTTGCTTTTCACATCATATTTTCTGCAATTATGTTTGGACCCGTTGACTTTATGTTTGTATCTATTGTGTGCTCGTGTATTGTTGTGCTTGAAGCTGAAGTAGTCATTGACAGGTAGAACGTTGCAGCAGATGATTTTATGAGCTATGCTTAGGTCATACAGAAGGTGGCGTAGATCTAAATTTTCTAAACTCAGAATTTCAAGTCTGGTGGCATGAGGCATTTTATTGCAAGCAAAGGAGAAGAGGACTCTTCTTGTGAAATATTTCTGTTGAGAATAAAACTTACCATGTTGGTTTGTTCTTCATATTGTAAGTCTTGTAAGGATTACTGTGAGAGAACCTGTAATTAGTA
>JANHFP010423519.1:0-10580 GCA_032468135.1 Calamaria suluensis
GACAAATTAAAATTCTGTACACCGCCCCGAGTCCTCGGAGATGGGGCGGTATATAAATCAAATAAATAAATAAATAATAAATAAATAAATATTCCCTAGTTAATCGAGGTGCAAATACTTTTGTAGCAGGAACCCATGAAGCTTCTGAAGATGGATAACCCTTCCATTTGAGTAAATACAGTAATCGTTTCCGATTCCACTTAGAATCAATAACTTTCTCTATTTCATACTGATCTTTATAGACGGGTCCAGGCCATGAATAATCCTTCATACACATTGCAGGTTTTAATAAACTAACATGGAAAACGGTATAGTTTTCCTAATAACCTAGATAAATTCAACTTATAGGACACTGGATTAATTATTTTCACTATGGGATAAGGCCCTAAATATTTAAGACTTAATTTCTTACAGGGCCTGTTTAATTTCATGTATTTAGTAGACACATATACTTGATCACCTACACATAAATTAAACTAAGGTAATCGGTGTTTGTTTGCCTGACTCTTGTACTCTTGAGAAGCCTTATCCAAAGCCTTTCTCACATTAGGCCAAGCTAATATTATCAATCCATTCTCCAGGTTGCCACATCACCGATGTAGTTCCACAAGGAAGTTCAGGTATCACTTCCATGTCCCTACCATACACATTTTTAAAAGGTGACAACCCAGTGCTGCTATTCACTGCATTATTGTAAGCCATTTCAACAAAGGGAATTAAATGATCCCAATCATCTTGTTGATATGAAGTATAAGACCTCATGTAACGCTCAATCATAGCATTAGTTCTCTCGGCCATCCCATTTGTACAAGGGTGGTAAGCAGAACTTAACAACTGCGAACATCCAACTTCCTTTAAAAACCCCAACCAAAATCTGGCAGTAAACTGCACCCCACGATCAGACAGTATCTTTTTTGGAATGCCATGAATACGATAAATATGACGTACAAATAGATCAACTAGTTGTCTAGCCGATGGCAAACCCCTACAGGGGACAAAATGTGCCTGCTTTGAAAACAGGTCAACAGCTGTCCATATTACTGTATTACCCCGACTGGCAGGAAGGTTGACTATGAAGTCCATGGCCACTAACTCCCATGAGGTTGCGCAACTGACTGTAATAATCCTCAAGGTTTACCGGAAGGTCCTTTAGTAGTTATACAAATATCACAATTACGAACATATTCCTCGATATCTTTCCTCATGAATAACCACCAAAAGCGGCAGCAAATCAAGTGAAGGGTTTTAATAAATCCAAAGTGACCAGCAGCTTTATTATTGTGGCATCGAGAAATAATAAGTGATCTTAACTCCGCAGGGACATAAATCTTATTGTTAATCCAAACAACACCGTTGACCGTCCTTACTTTAGATCTATTGAGTATCAACCAAGAATCACTTTTATTAGTTTCTCTAAATGAGTGTAGTAAAAGTTCCTTTCTATCGCCTCCCACTCGAATACCACAACATGGAGAAATTAAAGGTTGAATAACAATCTCTCTTCTACTATCAAACAGTGGCATTCTGGACAACGCATCTGCGAGGAAATTCCTACCACCAGGCACATATTTCAACTTAAAATCAAATCGACTAAAGAACTGAGACTAACGGACCTGTTTAGGTGACAATTTCCTCATAGATTATAACGACTCTTAAGTTTTTGTGGTCTGTCCAGATCTCAAACGGCTGGCCCAAACCTTCTAAGAAATGTCTCCATGTGGTCAAAACCCAGTGTATTGCAAATGCCTCCTTTTCCCATATAGGCCATCTACGTTCTGAGATAGAAAACTTTCGAGAGGTGTAAGCACAAGGTTTCAGATTACCCCAATCATCTTCTTGAAGCAACACACCTCCTACTGCAATGTCGCTTGCATCCACCTGTACTACAAAAGCCTTAGCAACATCTGGATGTTTTAATATAGGTTCTTCTGAGAATAGATGCTTTAATTGATCAAACACTACCTGACAATCCTGATCCCACGCTAATCGCTGTGATGGAGTTGGTTTTATACCCGCTACCCCACATATCTTAGTTTTTAATAAATTAGTTAGAGGTAACACTATTTGAGAAAATCCAGGGATGAACTGCCGATAAAAATTGCCAAATCCAAGGAAACTTTGTAACTGTTTCCTATTCTGTGGCTTCTTCCAATCCAATAATGCACATACCTTATTTTTATCCATTTCAATCCCCTTCCGTCAAATCCGATAACCTAAATAATCTATGCTTCGTTGATGAAAAGCACATTTGGAAAGCTTAATGTACAATTCCGCATTTAATAGTTTCTGTAAAACCTCTCGAACTAATGCCACATGATCATCTGGATTAGACGAATATATTAAAATATTGTCAAGATACACTAATACTCCCTTGTACAAATGGTTGCATAATACCAAATTAATTAGCTGCATAAATACAGCGGGTGCACCTTGCAACCCACATGGCATTATATGAAACGCATAACTGCCCACGGAAATCGACACAAAGAAGAAGACCTCCATCTTTCTTTGGTCAAAACAATATGGGAGCAGCAATCTTAGACTTGCTGGACCTAATGAAACCTCGTGCTAAATTTTCATTGATATACTTTCTCATCTCCATCTTTTCACCAACGGTCATCGGGTACATCCTGGGCTTAGGCAATCGAGCTCCAGGTATAAGGTCGATACAACAGTCAGTAGACCGATGTGGAGGAAGAATATTGCTTGTGGTCGTACTAAACACCTCTTTTAGATCACTATACTGAGGTGGAACAGAACCTGTATCCAGGTCATAGCTTATTGATTTAATTTGATCACAACCCAAGGGTTTGGAATAAATCCTCATTTTCCTCCAACCATCCTCCCACCAAATTACTGGCTTCCATTTGTCCAACCATGGACAAATATGTTCAACCAAGGACTAATATGTTCTACATGATCGTGAATCCTCATAGCAACTAATCCAGTAACATGTAGCAGGCACTCCCCCCAACACAGACCCATCCATCTGTTCGAACCTAATTGGTTGGTGGAGGGGATACGTGGGGATACCCAATTGCTTAACAACTGATCTCTAATGAGGCATCATGTACACCCAGTGTCCAACAGTGCTTTATAAGGGAAACATAGTCTCTCACCTACCCACATTTGTAATTCAATACATACAATAAATGGTACCACGGGGCCATGTACCATATAGTCATCTGAACCATCTGGCTTCCCTACAGCATCATTGATGATATTTTCATCACCGTCATCATCTTCATGATCAGTTGTTCTGGGTCTTTGTGAAGTAGAACGCATGGAACGGGATCTCTCAGTGCAACATTCTCTCTGCAGCTTGCCTTGATAACCACCATCATCATCCTTCACCAGAGATAAAGGCGGAATTGGGCAGTCTAACGCCCTATGGCCAGGACGGCCACAATGATAGCAATTAAAGGAAGGCCTTCTTCCCAAGCCCACATCTTCTTTATTCCCTCCCTTACTTTCCCCTTTCCCTCTGGATGAAGAGGGAGCAATTGAACTCCTTACGACCGGCTTTGTTGTTTTTTCAGCCTGAAGACCACAATCTAATTCTACAGCGGCTTTATACCACTTAGAAAGACTGTGACCCAGTCCCCTATATAAACAAGCCTTATGCTGTCCAACCCCATTTTAAAATGGTGTATCAGCATGCGGTCTGGCCAGGAACACAAGCGACTAGCAGCCTCTTTGAATAAAGATACGTATTGCTTTGCTGATTGCCCCTTTTGCTTTAAAACCATTAGATCGTCTTCTGCAGTTTGTTGCCAGGTCTCATCCTGGAAACAACATTGCAACGCTTCTAGGAACAATCCTGGGTCTGCCAATTCTCTAGCTCTGTCATTATGCAAATCAGCTACCCAATTTGCAGCTTTACCAGACATCACAGAAGCAATAGCATTTACCAAAGGCCATCTAGAAGGATAGAGGTGGTGCATGTCTCAATATGCCTTAACACCTGACTGATGAAAACTGCAACTCTGTCTGGGTTGCCATTAAAATTAGCTTGCAGTGGTGGGGGACCCCAAATTGGTTGGGGCGCCAGGCCAGCTGCCCATATTGGCTCTGTTGGCCGCACTCCCACCCCAGCCCTCGCAGCATTCCTATTACATCTATCGGGACCCTAGGAGACGCAGGAGTAGCCAGCGGGAAGCTGAAAGAATCTCCCACCTTCAAAGACCTGGACGTTATTTTCGGTTGCTTCTCCACCTTCTTCGGCCCCTTGCTATGGCTAACCCCCACTGGTTTGTCCTCATCCAGATCAAACCCACCAAACTCTTCCTTCATTAGTCCATGGTGGCTCGACGCTCCGCTCTTCTTCGCCTGATATATTCCGGCTCCCCGTCTTCATCCCAGCACGCTCCCCCCAGCCAGCAGCAGGAGGGGTGGACGATGGTGAGGGGCCCTGTGTTGCAGCATAGTGGAGCTATGCCACCACACTCCAGAACCGCGTCTTGCATCCCTCCGGACATTTCCATTCCCCACTTCCTGGTCACATCGAGCCTCCATGTCGTCACGGCCCCACCGCTCCTCCTCCAAACAAGCCGCCTCCCCGGCCTGTGAGTCGCCATCCACTGCTGGTTCCGACGCCACTCCACCCTCGACTCCAAGGAGTTCCAACTCCGCTTCCGACAGCAGTTCCTCAGCCATCTCGTGAACGTGGGAGCACTGTCTTTTTGTCAGATCGGGAAAGAATCAGCCAAACAGCTCTTTTCGTAAGTGACTTTTATTCAGCTCTGTGCTCTTTACTCTGACAATGGCAATCTTCTCCACGAGAAGAGTTAAGACAGCGCTGGCTTCCTCTGCCTTAACAACAAATATATACACTCCCAAATCATAATTATTCCATTGAGGACACCCATATATGGTCATCCATCCTCCAGGATCTTCAAGCCAAATAAGGATATTATTCTGGTCCCACCAAATTAATAATTACCATAATGGCTTAAATAGTTAACAATCATCAAACAGTCCTCGACGCTTCCAATAACCCATCACCACCTGTGAAGCCTCACCTGGCACAACACCCAAATGTGAGTTAATCAATCTTGGGTTGATTAGCTGTCAAAGTGGGATTTGACAGTGGGAAGCTAACAGCGTTCCGTACGCCTTTGGCGTTTACTCATGTCGGCCACATGACCATGGAGACAGCGCTGGCTCTTTGGCTTTGAAACGGAGATGAACACCACCCCATAGAGCCGGAAACGACTAGCGAGGGAAACCTTTATCTTTACCTTTTAAATGAAGTGGGCTATCCAATATAATAACTTTTTTTAAAAAAAATTGGTCTCTACTCCCTATTCTCCAAGCACATATGTAGGGTGGGTTTAATAAACTATGTTACTTCTTTGTAAAGCTGAAATACTAAACTTGAAGGACATCAGTTCCTGTGGATGGTCAAATTATTTCATACAGCTGTAAACTCCCTTTTGTAAATTCTCAGTTCTGCTATTGTTTTCTACATTTAGAATTTTGAAAGACAATTACTGAATTGTAAATAGCAATGTGACTGTGGCCAAGAATATTGCCCTCAGCTCCTACAGCAAGCATTTATGTGGGTCATGATGTACTATTATTCTCTGTTACTGACATTCCTTGATTTGTTTTTCCTATTCCTTGTTGAACTAATGAATTTATTTTGTTACAGTGGGTTTTTTGAGTGCTTAAGTTTCTTGAAGCTACAAGCTTAATATGTGATATGCTATAAATTGAGCAAACTGGTTCTACTAGAAGTAGTAGAGGACATATAAATACTACTCTAGCAAGAACAAAAAGTATTAGGTAAAATGTTCACTTCAGCCTTTTGTATTCTTCTAGGATTCCTTCAGGCTTACGCTGTTTAAATTTAATGGGATATTTTGAATGTCGTTTCATTTTTTTCTGAATGAAAAGAAATGGATATGGTCTATTTAGCCTTCTATTTCAACCCAATACACTTTCCCTCACCTCCTCAGTACAGGGAGTTTGCAGATTGGGGGTTAGGGATGCCCAGGGGAGGGGGAGGTCTTGAACAGAATAGAGTTGGGTCATTTTTTTAAAAAAACTATCAGTCTTCCTTGGTCAGCAGAGGGACAAATCAGTGAGAACAAACACTCACTTTTGCAAGCTTATTACAAACTTGTTTGAAAATAACCACAACACTTTTATTCTTTTACAAAACAACACTCTGCCTAAAAGTATGGTATACCATTGTCAAAGTACTGTACAATCTTCATGTAAAAATGTATATTTCATATCTCCCAGCTTTCCCTCAGAGGTGATACACATAATAAGGACTTGAACTCTATATTGAATTAGAATGGTCTGTAAAATATTTTGAGCCTAGCACACACCTCTCTCCATTTGCTTAGGCTCCAAAAAGAAAAGCAGGGGAGAAGCCACCACTTTTCCTGTTTCTGAATAATTCATCACTGGAGAGAGATGCTTTGAGGAAAGTGGTGGAGCCTGTTTTAATAGGCTCTCCTCTGGCATGTGGGAGGATACATGAGGGATTATGGGAAAAAGGCTGAGTCGAGAGATCCAGAGGAACCGGCCTATCCCATCTCAGAGATTATGTATTCACTCCATAATAGACTTCAGGTAAGCACAGGTTGACCGACTATTTCAACAAAATATGGGACAGCAATTACATTGCATATATCTGGTTTGATCAAGAAAGCTCACTCTACTTTTCATAAATAAGAAACCTGTAAACATTCCTGTCAGGGAATAAGGTGCAGACATCCATTTGTCCTTGGAAGAAATTACCTTGGAGTTTTTTTTTTGTAACCCGCATTCCACCTAAATGAATCAGGCTTACATTGATTCTTGTTGTGGAATTGCCCAGCAATTAGCTGACCTTGGCTTGAGCGTGATTGGATCAGATAACTAATTTCAGACTGATTGTTAATTACATTAATGTATCTATTATAAAGTTACCGGCAATCAAATGCAGCTCCAAAGACGCATCTCTCTGCATATAGTAAGGAAGAATTTTCTCCAGCATTCAAGGGCTAAAGAAATTGTACATATGATTTGAAAGACCTACCAAGGAGACGTCATGCTTATCTGCTGGGATACTGCAATATGCTGTATGTGTGCCTCCCTATGAAGGCTATGCAAAAACTGCAATTAATAAAAAAACTTGGCTGATATGTTAGCAAATCATAGTCGCCATAATCTTACACACACTTGCATGCATGCATGCATACATACATACATACATACATACATACATACATACATACATACATACAAACAACATAAATATAAAGTAAAGCTGAAAGTACAAGTAAGGGAAAAAGGAAATTAGAAAAAAAGATAGTTTGTAATCTTTTACTGTAGTTGTAAGTAAAATTATAACTTTTCTATTTTATCTCATTGAAAAAGTATAGGAGCCCTTATAGAGTCTCCTCTCTTAAAGTCTTCTGAATCAGTGTATATATTTGAATCCAGAATTTTCTAGCTTTTTTTTTTAATCTGCTAGAAGAAAATATGCACCCAACATATAAAATGTCCGTTCAGCGGTTCGAATCCCTAGTGCCATGTAATGGTGTGAACTCCTGTTACTTGTCCCAGCTTCTGCCAACTTAGCAGTTTCAAAAGCACGTAAAAAATGCAAGTAGAAAAAGTAGGGACCACCTTTGGTGGGAAGGTAAACAGCATTCTGTGCTTTAGTCATGCTGGACACATGACCATGGAGACGTCTTTGGACAGCGCTGGCTCTTCGGCTTTGAAACGGAGATGAGCACCAGCCTCTTGAGTCGGAAACGAATAGCACATATGTGCGAGGGAAACCTTTACCTTTTACATAATTTGAAGTCCTTTATATATTTTAGACACTTTGGTGACCTATACAACACATTATATAAAAATTCTCTTCAACATAGTGCAAATATAATGTTCCATTTTTATATTATAACCCAAAATTTTACTCCACTTTATCAGATGACTTTTTAAAAATTTCAATAAAATTTATACATTTTAGCAATTGCGTATTCATAATTTGTCCACAATTCTACTTTAAACTTGTGTTATAATGTTCAAAGCCATATTTTTGTCTATTTAGGCATTCTTATAGTTGAATATGACAAGTATATCCCTCTGCCACCAGCTCTCTTGATTTTATTTCACATTCTTCATATTTTAGTATCTTATAAAGCCATTTGTGGTTCCTTATTTATCATCCTTAAAATGCTTGTGCTTTTTTTTAAGCCACAAAAGTTTTCAGGCACAACTAGGTTTTGTATTTATTTCACACACTCAGTATGGCACATCTAACAATGTATTTCTTCCAAAAAGTTTTATTGGTATTTCTTAGGATAGGGAAAAGGGTAAAGGAATAGGGAAAGGTTTTAAATCCATTTAGTTTTACAACAACAACTTACTTCTCAAGGTTAAAAGGTTTAGTACATCATAGGTTCATAATTATAAGGTTCTTAACACTTTTACATTTGTATTGTACAGTTGACTAACAACAAGGTACTTCCTGTTCCAGTACTATCATACTATTAACTCAAATAATTACTTAAATTTCCAGTTTTCTATTTACCATTTTCATGTTCTATCAAGCACATTAATAATGCATCATTATTTATCTTGTGACCTTAATCTCCTGGGCGACTCCCCCCATCTCCAGGTTCCAACTGCCGGGCCTCCCTCCCCCTCTCTTTTGGTCTTGCCCCCGTATCTCAGAGTTCTCCCTCTCATCGCCCTCAGCACCTCATCCCTTGCAGCTCTGCTCAAAAATTTAATATGAATTTCTCTTGAGACATTGTTTATTCTAACATAACTTGAGCTCACTCTGTAAATCAAATCAATGTCCTTTGAAATTAATGTTTTATCTACCCCACTTAAATCTGCCAACAATTGAGACATTGTGTCCTTCAGATCCTCTCCCGCCTCTTCCACCACATTTTGAAATCCAGAAAGCATGACAACCTTTCTAACTTCGTTACTAACATTGTATTCTCAAGCCTCTGATTTTCCTTTTGTAATATCTCCATTTTTAAAATCTATTTTCTCTGTTCCGCCTTCCGCCTTTTCTATTTTCTGTTTATTTTCTATTGTGCCCTGTTGTATGTTTTCAATTCTTGTCTAAATTCTGCTGCCTCTTTTTGCATTTGGTCACTCCATTTATTTATAGCTTGTAAAAACTCGGACAGAGTTGGTTCAGCCTTCTCCTGCTGTAAAAGAAAAGCAGCTGTTGGTTGCACTGGACTGGATGCAGAGGATGTTAGGGCCGAGACCGAAGTCTGCTTCTTGGTCCATTTTGGTGGCATCTTTCCAGTCTCTGGATCAGTCAATTGATGTATCAAACAAACAAGCAGTCCATAGTCCAAGTCCCAATTGTCCAAACAATCAAAATCTTGACAAAACTACAGAAATGTCACTTTAAACCAATATAATTTTTGCAGGTGAGAGAAAATCCAAAAGAGCCAACGGTCTCCCTTTTTTTTTTTATTACTGAGAACTTCCTTCACGAGGCAGAGGCAGTGATGACTCAGTGGGAAAGCCCCCTTCCAATCAGGGAGAAAGTCGCAGCTGTGCTTTGATACCAGACTCTTGTCTTGCCTTATCTCCCAAGGCCACCAGAGCTATTCCTTTCTGTGCAGAGGCCACATCAGGGGGAGCTCAGAGCAAGGCAAGAAAGCAAAAAAAGTAAAAAAAATGTTTTAGGAGGACTTGTGGTCCACTATGCCTGCCCCTTTCAATTTGGGGGGGGGGGGGCTGCCCAGGCTGCTGAAAAGTCTCTGCCAGGCATTTTAAAGTTAATTTTCTTTTGTGCTCTTAAAGAAGCATAAAAAAGCCAAAAAGCCGCTTTTTATAATCTGCTCATACCGCCGCTTAGATAGAGGGGAGCAGAGCCCCAGTCCCCTCTTTCCATCCAAACAACAAACTCACTCACCACTGGAACCATTATCCAGATTGACAGATCAACCACAACATTGTAGCACCTCAATCCACAATTGTTAATCCATGTACAGCACTCTGCTCTGTGCTTGGTGGAAATGGCGGTTCTGACAGCCGCCTCCCCACCTGCGGCTCCTAGGGCTTGCCTGGACGGTTCAGGGGGACTGCCATCCCCCCTAATGTTCCAGGTGCTCGCCACTTGGATCGGTAAACCATACAAGGTGACCTTTGGCTCTGAAGAGCCCACCAACGAGGGGGAATCTGGGCACCCAGAAAAAGAGGCTTGTCCTGGTGCGACCGTCCCTGAGCGCTGCTAGAAATGGAATCCTGACAATGAATTTCTTTTTTTTTATATAAAAAAAGTTTTTATTGTATAATAGCATAAAATAGAAAATGTTCACATATAATATCTTGCATCATATTACATGTTTCTCTCAAGGTATAATTTTTGACATTTTATAAAAGGGTAGGGTAAATTGGATATTGAATTTTTTAAACAGCAGTACAATGAGCAAAGGCATTTACATAATAAAGAAAAAAGATAGCAATTGGGTATGTCATTTCTGAATAAATTTTTCCAATTACACCTTCAGATATTTTTATATCGATATAGTTTCAGTCCACATTCCTGCAACTATTTTCTTTTATCTTTGGATCTCAGCCTTCCTGGCAGCCCCACACAC
>JANHFP010423532.1:0-10579 GCA_032468135.1 Calamaria suluensis
AGAACAATTAATCAGTGGAACTACTTGCCTCCAGAGGTTGTGAATGCTCCAACACTGGAAGTTTTTAAGAAGATGTTAGATAAACATTTGTGTCAAGTGTTGTAGGTTTTCCTGCCTGGGCAGGGGGTTGGACTAGATGTCCTCCAAGGTCCCTTCCAACTCTTATTCTTCTTCTTCTTATCCTGCCTGGGTATTTCTTGTCATCCTGCATCCTACTGGCAGCGAGGGTGGTGGGTGGGGAGGTGGTGGGCAGCCTTTGGGTTGGATGAGCCGAAATGGTTTCTAACCCTCTGAAGGTGGCACAGCCTCTCCGGTGAACCGCCAGCCCTTTTTAAAGAAAGAGACGCTGCAGGATTTCAGGGCTCCACTCGGTGGTTCCGGAACGGAAACTTCACTTCATTTTATGGATTGACAGGATTGCCCTTAACGGAGGAAACAGGAGGAGGAGGAAGGGCTATTCCGCTCGCTGGCGGCCTTACTTATAAAGATAATGAAGGGCGAGATCAAGAAAGTCTAAATCTATAAACCTCGGATAGGGCTAAGGGTCTTGTTCGCAGGACATCAGCCTTCTCAAACAAAGCTGCCTTTTTCGCAATTGACTGCCGGGGAATTTGTCAATGCCGGTGGTGTTCCAAGGGGTGCCCCAGTTGTTCTAGGAATGCGCCAGAAAGGCGGCTTCCTTCCTGCGCCAAGGCCCCCTCTTGATTATTGATCGTGCTTTCCAACCTGTCTCCCTCTTCCAGATCTCCGGAGGCAGCTGGGGCAGGGGGAACTTCTTCAGCCCCTTCTGTTCACCTTGCTGGTCCTCTCCTCCGTCCTCCTGTATTTCGTTGTGTCACTCATGAATCCAGGCTACGTTCAGGACGACGGCGGGGACGAGAAGGTGGGTTGGGAGTTTAAAGGGTATGAAATCGAAGCCCTCGACGGGGGCAGAAGCAGAGTTACCCACAATCCTCACCTATGCGACCTTTGCGGGTCTGTAGAGTGAGGGAAGACTGGAGACGGGCCACAAAGCTCCGTCACAACTTCACTTAGGGACTGTTTCACTTAGTGACCGAATTCAATTGTGGCCACTAGTTGAGGGTGAAGTCTATACAGGCAGCCTCAACTTACAACCATTTGTTTACCGACCGTTCAAAGTTCCATGAGTGAGCTAGGCACATTTTCCACACTTATGACCGCACATGATCCAAATTCAGACTCTTGGCAACTGACTCGTCTTTACAACGGTTACGTGATTCCCCTTTTGCAAGCTCGTGACAAGCGAAGTCAATGGGGGAAGCCAGATTCACTTAACGACCACTTGATTCACTTAACAACTGTGGTAAGAAGCGCTGGGGGAAATGTACTTAACAAACATCATTGCACAATTGGCTCACTTTACAACTGCAGCATTTGTTTTGCGACCGCTGCAAAAAGATGGTAAAATCTGGTCAATCGTATGGGTGACCCGTTTTATGACGGTCCTGAGTTAACAACCAGAATTGGCTGACTGTATCATGGTCGTAAGTTGAAGTAAACTTGTACATCGACTTTCTCTTTTTTTTTCCCCAGTCCTGATTTATACTGAAAGGAGTGTGGGGAAAATACGTGCGGGAATGAACAGGTAAGTACTGAGGCGGTTCAATTTTTAATCAGTGTTATTTGATGCAATTTTGATAGGACTCCATGGGCGGGGAAGAGGAAGCCGAAACGTTTCCTGAGACTCCCAACGTTCGCCTCAGGCGGTGTGGATACTGCATGGTGAAGGTAGGCCTCGGCTGAGAGAGTGTCACGGGATGACAGGGATGGAAGGGGCCTTGGGAGGTCTTCTAGTCCAACCCCCTGCTCAAGCAGAACACACAATGTCTCCAACCTTGTCAGCTTTAAGACTTGGGGACTTCAACTCCCAGAGTTCCTCAGCCAGCTTTGCTTAAAGTTGACAAGGCTGGAGACCCCTGCACTATGCCATTCTGGCTGCCCAGTTTCTTCCTGAAAACCTCCAGCGACGGAGCATTCACAACCTCTGGTGGCAAGTAGTTCCACTCCTTAATTGTTCCCACCGTCAGGAAATGTCTCCTTAGTTCTAGGTTGTTTTCTCTCTCCTCGGTTGGCTTCCTTCCGTTGCTTCTTGTCCTGCCCTCTGGTGCTTTGCAGAATAGCCCGACTCCCTCTTCTCTGGGGCAAATATTGGAAGACGGCTATCATGTCTCCCCTGGTCCTCCTTTTCATTAGACTGGACCTACCCAATTCCAGCAACCGTTCATCGCATATTTCAGGCCCCTAATCCTCTTGGTTGCTCTTCTCTGCACTCTCTCCAGAACCTCTGCATCTTTTTCCGTATCCTGGTGACCACTTTGAATGCTGCCGGGGCATCGCACTGGGCCCCTGAGGAGGTCCCACTGGACAGATTGCACTGCTTCCTAATTGAACAGGTGGACTTTGAAGGGCCCGAGGTGGGCTCCGAGCTTGGTGGTTTCCTTGTGGAAGTTCCATGACCCAAGCTAGCACTGATTAATTTAATTTAATTTAATTTATTGAATTTCTGTATCGCCCCTCTCCTCGCGGACTCGGGGCGGTGTACAGCCATGATCACATAAAATATACAATCTAAAAAAGTTAAAAAACATATTAAATTATATAATGGCTCTAAAATCATCTATAAAATATTAAAATTAACCTAAAATCCCCATTATAAACTTGACATGCATGTAAAGCAGGGATGTTACCATGGACCAGACCCGGACCATGGGGTGCTTAGATCTGGTCTGCGGGCCCACCCTGGAAACAGCAAAGAATCAGCCTGTGGTGCCTCTGCTAGCAAAAATGGAACTTGGGAAAGCTATGCAAGGCACTTCCAGGCTTTGTTTTAGGACCTGATGGCCTCTTGCAACCGTCTCCCAGCAAAAATGGAACTCCATTTCTGCTGGCAGTATGCTATTATTATATGCTGGGCAGAACAGACTCTTGAAAGCTTTGAAAGTTTTGTATATACCAACTGGAGAACTTCTTTCTTTTTTGATGATTATTCTCATCATCCAAGATCATTAGAAGAACCATTGACACCAGTCAATTAACATTATTGGGCAACACAATGGAAGTGGGTACAAAAGCTATCGCTTACATCAGGGATGTCAAACTTGATTTCACTGAAGGGCGCATAGGGGTGTTTGATTTCAGGGGACTGCAGTGGGAAGGGCTAGCTCGCCATCACTTGTCGAGACTCCATTTTTGGCCACAACAGCCTTCTGCAACCCTCTGCTAGCACAAATGAAGTCTGGCAATGAATGGAATGGGGTTTTTCAATTGATATAATTAAAATTTATAGATCAAGTTAAATATCCTTAAAACCTACCATATTAAAATTTTAGAATCTTGTCTTCCTTGGATGTAGTCACTTCACACAGTCACTTCAGCTCTGGTTGTCTCTCATCTGGATTATGCCAATGCTCTCTACATGGGGCTCCCCTTGAAGTATACCCGTGGGTTGCAGCTGGTACAAAATGTGGCCGCATGGATGATTCTGAGAGTTCCATGGAGCTCTAATGTAACACCACTCCTGCACGAGCTGCACTGGCTGCCTGTAGCCTTCTGGGTGCGCTTCAAGGTTTTGGTTATGACCTTTAAAGTGCTCCGTGGCTTGGGACCTGGGTACTTACAGGACCGCCTACTGCCAACATAAGACCTGTGCGCTCCCACAGGGTGGGCCTCCTCGGAATACTGCCACTGGGACATTGACGGTTGACGGCTCTGAGGGCAAGGGCCTTCTCTACGGGAGGGCCCCCCCCCCGTGGAATGATCTCCTGCTAGAGATCCGGTCCTGCTCGGACCTGTTAGCCTTTAGGCGCGCTCTGAAAACATACCTTTTTAGGCAAGTCGGCCTGGCCTAGCTATTTATTAGGTGTCTGACAGTGGGGGGGGATTTGAACCCCCACGGAAAGGGGGGTTGGGTTTCTATACTATGTTGGGTTTTTATTGTTGTACATCGCCCCGAGTCCCAGCTGTTGGGAGAGGGGCGGTATAGAAATTAAAACAAACAAACAAACAAATAAATAAATGTAGTTACTATCACTAACCTTCTAAATTTTGGGTCTTAAAGCAACTAATAAGAATACTTGCAAAGGGTTACTTTACTTTTCTATGCATATGATTTTTTATTTAAACATTCTATATATAAAAACATAATAAAGTAGTTAATACATTTCAAAGATAGAAATTTATATATTTTGTGTTCATAATATAAAGTGAAAAAATAGGTTAACATACCAAGAAATAATGTAAATAGAATATGATGGCACTAATAATCTTATGCGCCTTATTTCTCTGGAGTTGAATTTGCATTCAGAGTATATTAAAAAATTCAGTGCAAAGTTTACAGTATGGAGCATAAATTTAATATAAATGAATCACACAGTGAATATTATATTTGAAGATTTTACTGTAATAAAAAACCACTCTATTAAATTCTTGATAATATTTTTGATGTGCAATGGGAAGAGTTACTGAATTAGAATCAAATATCTGATGCAGAAAACAAAAATCAAACTTTATATATGAGAAATTGGAGAGAAATGACATAATGCTATTCAGTGATAATTATGTTTTCAATTTGTGATGAAAGAGATAAACAGCTTAGCTTCATTTGGTCATAAAGAAATATCAATATGTATCTTTATAATCATCATATTTTATATTATAATTATGTTTTGATTAAACCATGGATAAAATATGAAGGAATCAAGAGTCTATATTATTTAAGGTATTGAAAAGATTTTAAAAATGATCAAAATTATGCAGTTTATTTCTACTCATTTTGCTAGGAATTCTGCTCTTCTATCCAATCCATTTTTCTATTGTCTTTATAAATGGGCCATCACATGACCAGTTGGATATTTGGACTGTCCTGTCATTTTCTTAGACTTTCAGACTAATTATTAAAATTTTGCAACTGTAATAAGCAGATGTAGCTTGGAAATATCAGAAAAAAATAGAGTTCAGTAGAATCTGAATATTGGATTGTTTTAGAATATTAATCTGTGAATTATGATTTGATCATTATTTTCTAAATTATCCTGAGAATAGAATTATATATATATATATTTATCTTTTCTATATATTCTGATCATCTCATAGATAAAAGCTACTTTTGAAAGCACATTTATAACACGTTTTGGATTGTCAGCAATATTTGAGTTTGTTCCCTCTTATTTTAATTAAAGACACTCTTATTTCATTTCCTCATTAAAGGCTAATCATTTATATTTTCTGCATCAAAATCTTGGAGTAAAATGATGAAGCACTGGATAAATAAAATCACACTAATTGTTTCACCAATTCAAATTTAAATTTTATAATAATAAATTAATTATACTAGATAAGATAAATTTTACAAAAATCATACCACATTTTTGTTAATATATCTTCATTTTAATTTCTTGCAGTTATAGGAAATTGATAACCATTACTTTCATAAGAATCAGAAGCAATCCTTTATACTGAAAATGGCAGTTTACTGTCTTGTATTCACTTTAAATCAGTTTTCTTTAGGAGAAAACGTATTCAAAGATATCTATATTGAACATCTATTTCTCTTACATACCTTACCTATATAATTGATATTTATATAAATATCTTATTTTCTCCCTTGTCCCACATATTTGCATTATGCTTAATTATTATAATTTTGTAAATACTACATTGGTGTTTAATATACTGCAAGAACCTTTAGGATAAGAATCACCTATGTGTGTATCTGTATAAAAACTATGCATATATACATTTATTTGTTCATTGTATCTTACAATTTATCTCAAGCTTCTCTGTTATGTAAAATAAAGCCTTTCTAAATCATTTTTGTCACTTTTAGAGGACATAGCTGTTACTATTATAAATGATTATGAGTACATGAAATGGATACAAATAAAAAGAGACATTAGGACAGGGATGGTAGGCACATTGGTGCATTTATGCACTCCATAATATCCACAGTAGTATTTTCTTAATTATTTTGATATTCCCTTTAGGGAATAATATAGTATATAATATTTTCTTCTCCAGTTTAGTTTTTCCATGTACTTTGGGTATACCAAGAGACTCTGGCAAGTGTGATTGTACTACACCTACTTCTCCTTCAGTGAATTGGGGAGAGAAGGATCTACTTGAGTTGTTCCTGATTTTTATCTCATTATAGACTTAAACATGTTTCAGCCCCTTTATCTAGGCAATAGATCATATTTTCAGGTCATTTTTCTTATTCCATACAATCTGCGACTCTCAGACCCATTGGAACTGAATGAATATTTCTCTTTGTTTTCTGTTTTTCATTAAATTGAATCTCTGGGTCCTTTGGAAAAAGAAGGCTTTGACAGATTTCTTAAAAGACAACATGGGAAGCAGGAGTGAAATGTAAAATTTGTTGCTACCGGTTCTGTGGGCGTAGCTTGGTGGTGGGTGGGTCATGTGACTGGGTAAGCATGGCCAATTTTTTTTTTATTTTTTCATTTTAAAAACATGTTTCTACCCAAGTATTGGCTGGATTAGGTAGAAACACATGCCTTTAAAATGAAGGGGGAATAAAGCCTGCCACGATCGGGCAGGTTGCTGCGATCAGGAGACTCTCTACATTAATTTAAAGGCATGTGTTTCTGCTTAATCCAGCCAATACTTAAATAAATAAATACAAATATTTCAAGAGTACTATTCTGCTAATGATGGATAAGTGCCAAGTTAATTTATTATGACAAATGACATCGTGTAGCTTCTTCTAGATAAATTAATTTGTATATTAAGATGGCTTATTTGATTCATTTAATGGATTCAAGAGAAATAAACAAGTTTGAAGGAAGACAAGGAATAAATAAAATTTCTACAAATAATAAAGTTATTATTCAGCAAATGGGCAAGTTAACCTGCAAAATAAATTAAAAGTCAAAAGAAAACCTTTTTAGCAAATAAGGTGAAAATAAAACAGAATGTGTTTTTTGGAATGGTTTATATGAATAAAAAAATATTATTAGGACTGCAATTGCTAAGATTCAAAGCTTTTTCACCAAGGCTTAAAGACTAGTCCTTATAAATCTATACCAGGATAAATTTACTGATTCTACAGCTGATCTCAATTAGGACAATTAATCAATTAATTATAAGCCAAAAATATTAAGATATCAAACTGGTGGTTTCTTCCACATTTGGTTTCTTTTCTTTTTGCTAAATATCACTACCTGTCAGGAAAATATCCAGCTGTCCTTAAATGGGATATGGCTGGAACATTTTGACATATGTGTAAAATAGCAGGTTCAGCCATTTGTCAAATATCACCCCATGATTTTCATAAGCTCCCAACAGGTGATATTTCAAGATGAAAGTGGTGGCAGGAAAAAAAGTCAGATGTTAGTCCCTCCATTTTCCCACCTAGTGCTTCCAGATTGGGAGTTGCTTCCTAAACTGGAGAAAGATGGCAGGAAAAGTAGGAATCAAATTGTTATCTGCAGACACCTGTCAGGGAAATCAAGATATATGTTCTATATGTTCCTTGCTAAACATTCCTCCCAAAACATGTCAGGCTATTCCCTTTATGCCAGGTTATGGTATCTTTTGTAGCTTATCAGTAGTAAGTCCACAGTTTAAAACTTTAGCCTTTGTAGTCTACACAGCTAGGACTAAAATATTATGTTCTATGTGTGCAAACAAACAAAAATTTCCACTATCTTTACTTAGGAAAACACCAGCCTATACAAATCATATCTAAATCAAATTACAACATACATACAGGAATTATTTGTATTGTCTTTCCTTGCAAATAGTATGTATTGATTCAAATCTCTATACAGAAATATGTATGTATACATCAGGAAAAGTAAGACACGGCAAGGTGATAGGTATGGTTAAACTTTAACGTAAGACTATCTACTGTTGAATTCACCCCATTCGTAAGAGGTCTGTAAGGGGCGTACATAAGAGCACCAACATGCCTACCATTCCTGTCCTAATGTTCACCAACATGCCTACCATTCCTGTCCTAATATTCTCTTTATTTGTATTCATTTTATGTATTCAATTCATTCTTATACTTATATATATTACCTAATATGTAATTGACTAATGAAAGAAAGAAAGAAAGAAAGAAAGAAAGAAAGAAAGAAAGAAAGAAAGAAAGAAAGAAAGAAAGAAAGAAGCAAGGAAGGAAGCACGGGAAGAAGGAAGGAAGGACAGGAGGAAGAAAGGAAGGAAGGGTTAGAAGTTCTGCTTATATATAGCACCACAGACCAAAAACAGGGTATAGTCACCATGTGCTTTACTGCTTAACTGCTCAACTACAACAGCAAAACAGGAAACAGGAAACTCTACTTAGTACAAAAAACCTAAGCATATTTACTGTAGATCCAAACTTGTAAACACTGCCATCTACTGGCTGTAGTTGTTGCATAAAATTACATTCCAACAACATGTATCCCAATAGAAAAGAAGGAAGGAAGGAAGGAAGGAAGGAAGGAAGGAAGGAAGGAAGGAAGGAAGGAAAAAACAAGCTTCTTCTTTACTGTTGCCAAGAAACGTCACGGATGAAGTCAGAAGAAGCTAAGATCTGTTCAATGGAAACTCTTTTTAAAGTTTGTACTGACAGTAAATTAGATTGAAAATGATTTGGGATATGGGATAGAAGATGTAATGACAGTTCCAGCAAGTAACTCAATTTTACTTGGGATGCAACATTGGATTTATTCAAACCCTTAGAACATGTTACTCCCTGGTGCCAGCCCTGCCTATCAGTGACCCTCAAGGTGTCGGGCTTTCTTCTCTGATTCTGCTATCTGAGACCTTTCAATGCTAGACCTGATGTCTGCAAAGCAGCAGCTGTTTCCTGTAGAATTTTGCTCCTCCCTGTTAAAGTCTAAGCCACCTTAATATATCTTTTTGATTGTACTAGGGCACAGAACAGATTCCATAATGTCATCATGCCTGTTGAACAGTGTGTTAGCAGCAGTGTGTCCTGGGGCTGCCATGATGGCAGGGACATGGCCAGGGATGAAATGCTACTTGTTCAGACCAGTTCGGTAGAACCGGTAGCGGAGATTGGAGCCGGTTCGCAGAACTGGTAGCGATTGCTGACTGGCCACGCCCCCAAACCGATCCGTGGCCTCCCTCCAGCCTAGCCAGCAGTTCTTCAACATCATAAGACGTTTACTTGCATTAAACTGCATGCATGGAAAAATGTGCACCCAGCACCTACATTCAAGGACGATGCAAGAATTCAAGGAGAACGGTTTCCACTCGCATTCCACTGCATGCAGGCAGAAATTCTTTTCATCTCATTGTTCAATTTTTGAGATGCTCCAAAGAATGAGGGAAGAGAGCTAATTCCATGAATGGAACACAACAGCAACCAATGGTTGTTCTTGTTTTCCTTCTAAAAAGGCTAAATCTCAAAAACTGTTATTCAGCCTTCTTTGAAAAGAGTTGTTTTTTTTTTTAAATAAATAAATAAATATTATTTTTAAGTAGAAAAAAAAATAAGTTTTTTTTTTTAGTAATTCCAAACAACGCTATAGTAAAAAGCAGGCAAACTGGGGTTTGGGTGTATTGAGAGACATGAATCCCAATTGAAATGGTTGAAACAGAGTAGAAACAGTTAAGTCTCTCTTTTTTGGGTCATTTTTTTAAAATCCCAAAGATTGTTTTCACTTTGCTTTATGCTCTGACCAATGTTTTTGGGTTGAAGAATGTAAAAGCATATAGCAGTGATGGGTAACCTTTTTGGTGTCGTGTGCCAAAAACCCCTACCCGTAAACAAAATGTGTGTGCGTGATTGCCCATGTGCATTTTGTGCATGTGCATATGACCCCCTGCATATGTGCAGTAGCATCGACACCCCCTGCATGCGCCCTGCCCCCCTCACCCATTTTTCGCTTCCAGGTTGGTGCAGGAGGCCTTCCGGGGCCAAAACGGGGCACAGGGGGATTCCGAGGCCTGAAAATGCAATGTGAATGCCCCCCCTGCACATGCACCCCCATACATAGGTGCATGTGCATCCCCTGCATGTGCGTCACCCCCCACACATACGTGGTAGAGACCTGAAGACCAGTTAGGTGGCGGGAGGCTCACATACATGAACGGTGAAGCTGGGCTGGGGAGATGGCTGGTGTGCCTGCAGAGAGGCCTCTGCGTGCCAGAGGTTCACCATCACAGGCATATAGTATAAAAAGCAGGTTAGGGTTATTTGAAAACAGGTTTCCTTTGTTCCAAGTATTGTAGAGTGATAGCAATAGCACTTATGTACTGTTTCACAGTGCTTTGCATCCCTCTCTAAGCGGTTTACAGAGTCAGAGTCTGGGTCCTCGTTTTTACCGACCTTGGAAGGCTGAGTGAACCTTGAGCCGATCAGGATTGAACTGCTGGCAGTCGGCAGAGTTAGCCTGCAAATACTGAATTCTAACCACTGTGCCACCAGGGCTCTTGATAGGTGCTCACAAATTGTCCATGAACCAGGTTTTATGAAAGCAACTGCAATAGCTGTTTTAGATTGTGTGTTTGTTTATCCCTGTTTTGTCTTCTTTTTTTTTTTTTTTTTTAAACAAAGTTTTATTGTAAAAATTTTAAGTACAGA
>JANHFP010423557.1:0-10577 GCA_032468135.1 Calamaria suluensis
TTTGGCAGGATATTGTCGACGGGGGCGGGGGGGCGGGCGGGCGGACGCTGGCTGCCAAGCCAAAAACAAAAAACAAAACAAACAAACAAACAAAAAACCATAGATTGGCGGTGGGGGGGGAGGGGGGCGATCCCCGCGACACCCCCACGACCGAAAACCCTACCTTCCTGCTTCTTCCTTCCTGCTGCTGGGGAGGAAAGCAGGTGGGCGCAGCTGCCTCCTAGGCTTCCCTTGCCCCCCACCCCCAAAAAAAGCGAGACTTTTTGCAAAAAAGCGTGTCTGTCCCGCAAAAAGCTGGACGGATGGTCACCTTATCATAAGTTGTGATGGTCATAAAGCAGGTCATCAGAAATGCACCTGATATTACAATGCTTTTTATGGCAGTTTTTAAGTGAGTGCACCTGTAGTTAAAGCAACCCATTGTTTGCTATGGAATTTTTTTTAATAGAAATTAAGTAAATAAAAGAGAATATTTGTAGCTCAGGTTTAAAATGAGGGATCCTTGGTGCTCTCTGAGCTTGCTTCTTTTCTTGCAGACATTTCATTATCCAAATTAGATAACATCATCAGTGCTAGTAGGAGTGCTGTTTGCTGTCAGTTTATATTCTGGTGACTTGCTTGTCTGTGTGGATGGGGATGATCCTAGAGATTCTTTGAGCTATTTGCTGATGGCTCTTAAGGAGTTTCTTGCCTGTGCTTGATTTTTGGTCTGAAGTTAAACTTGGAGTTAATCTATGCTGATCTGGATGCTGATTACTGGTGGAAAAGTGCTGGATACTTTTTTGTTCTTTTTTGGGCTGGTTAATTGTCTCTTTTGCATAATCTATAGATCAGTGGTGGGTTTCAATTTTTTTTACTACCAGTTCTGTGGGCGTAGCTTGATGACTGTGGCAGGGGAATGTTACTGCAAAATCTCTATTTCCTTCCAATCAGCTGGGACTCAGGAGGCAGAGAATAGATGGGGGAGAGACCAGTCAGAGTTGGTATTTACCAGTTCTCCAAACTAATCAAAATTTCTGCTACTGGTTCTCTGGAACTGGTCAGAACTTGCTGCTATATATGTTGTTAATGTCTATGTGTCTATTGATGGATGATTTGTCAGAGTGCCAAGCTTCTAGAAATTCCCTTGTATTTTTGGACTAGACCTTGGTCATTTCCTGCTTCATCATTTCATGAAAAATCAATGAAATCTTCATTCATAGTTTAGGGAAAACATGTTGTTTATCCTTCCAATTTTTGTCTTGTCAGCAGTAATGCAAAATCCCTCTCCCTGGTTTGCAGAACTAATGAGCAACCTCACCATTCCTGCAAGCACAATATGTTTTCTTTTATAATTGAAATTAGATAATTCTGGAACTCAAAAGAAACATATGTCAATTTGCATGGTATTTTTTTCTAGCATGGCTTTGAATAGTGCATAAATTGGGTCAGCTCTAATACTTGCATAGGACTTTATACGCACAAACTGTTCCCGGTCTTTGGAAAGTGCCACATCAGTTTTTCTATGCTCATGTCATGCAGTTTTAATTTAACACATTGCTCCCAAAATACCCAAACATTCTGGAATTCCAGAACAAGAAACAACAGCAACAAAAAAACCAAAGCTCAGCACAGCTCAACTGGATTGTTGGGTGAAACACTATGGGACAGACTGAACAAAGGAAAAGAATATTGGTTGCTCATAGCAAACACCTCACTAAAACAAGATGAATTTGGTCCAGCATGACATTGGCAACAGTTCCACTCTTTGTACCTCAATTTAATGTACATGGACAATATACATCCAAAAGACAGTAATAGAAAGTTAAAACATAGGCTAAATTTTAAAAAAATTACCGACGTAAAACCTGGGCAATTATTGCTACTACTTATAAGCAATGAGCGATTTGTATTGTAATCCCTTCCATCTGAATGGAGATTGGGGAGAATTCCACAAGGCACCATTTTACTATTTCTCCCCTCCCCCTGCCCATCTCAAACACACCAATTTGAGGCTGACCTTTGACCATCTTAATTTCTGCTGCATCAAATGCTGAAAACCAGCATGGAATCTAGTGAGCAAGTCTTAACAGAATAACAGGGTTGGAAGAGACCTTGGAGGTCTTCTATTCCAACAGGAGACAAGCAGGAGACCCTATACCCATGATGGCAAAACCTATGGCATGTGTGCCACACAGAGCCATATTGGTGGGCACGTGAGCACAGCTCCGGTGCGCATGTGCATGCAGGGCAGCTGATTTTCGGGCCTTCTGGGCGGACCAGAAGTTGGGAAACAGACTGTTTCTGGCCTCTGGAGGGCCTCCAGGGGGGGTGCGGAAGGCCCGTTTTTCACTCTCCGCCAGCTCCAGAGCCTTTATGTCACTTTGACTCTTACTGATTCACCAGGAAAATAAAATGTCAGAACTCAAAGTTTGAGGAAAACATACTTTTACTGATGTTGCAAGATAAGTAGTCAAAAGTAAGCTGAGAATGGATACAGGAAATCAAAGTGCAGTTTATATACTGAATCCCCCTTAAGCCCCCCTTAAGCCCCCCTTAGTCCAGTCCAGGTCAATTGCAGTTGGCCACCACACAACACATGGGTAGAGATGCGTGGATATGTCATGTCCAGGTCTCAGCCTTCTGGGTAATATCTGCCAACTACTACTCTTCGTTTGGCGGGCTTTTCCTTCTGGTCAGGTTTGATCTGTATGGGCCATTCCACACATTCCAGGACGCCGTCACCAGCCTGTAAAAGATTAACACCCTTTCCTCCCCACACTGGAAATGTCAGACTAAGTGAAAGAGGGAGAAGAAAGGAAAATACACACAGTATAACTGTAAGTAGGAAAAGAAAGGAAAAGAAGAAATAAAACATTCACGAGAGAAATCTGAGATACAATTATAGCTGAGGCTGACACTTTATAGGAGACTAGGGAGAGTGAAGGGTCCCTGCTCCCTTCCCTGCCTCCGCCCTAAGCTTTCCCCAGAAGATGACGCCGCTGTAGGGCGTGGTGACTAATTAAGGCTCCTCTCACGCTGGGCGGAGGGAGAGAAGACGATCTCTGGGCCGCTGTAACCTTCCAGCTGCAACAGGGCTGAGACAAGTTGCTCGGAAAACGAGCCCTCCCTCCGCCCAGCGTTAGAGGAGCTTTAATTTAGTCACCGCACTTAATTTAGTCACCGCGATGCTGGCAGCGGCGGCATCTTCTGGGGAAAGCTAAAGGCGGAGGCAGGGAAGGGAGCAGGGACCCTCCCGGCTGCTGTTCCCTTCAAGCTGCAACGGGGCCAAGACAACTTACTCGGGGAAGCAAGAGGAGGAGGAGAGAGAAAAGACGCGGTGGCGGCTGCTCCTCAGCCCGCTGCTTTGCTGTGCTTCCCTTTCTTTAGCCGAGCCTCCGCCTGTACCGGCTCGCGCTGGGCGGAGGGAGAGAGGACGATCTCTGGGCTCTTCCTACCTCACTTACTCATTCCGCACCACATCTCTTTTGTCTTTGGCCACATGGAGGCGGCCATGGGAAACCGAATGGGTGGGGAGGACAGCGGGTGGGTGTGGCTTCCCCTTCCCACCATTGTGCACCATTGGCGGTCTCTGGCCTGGGGGAGGCGTTGCTGGGGCAGGCTGGCAGCGTAGCTAAGCAGCGAAGTCAGCCTTCACGAGTCAGCCATTGCCCCAAGCAGCTTCAGCACCTCCTCCTTCCTTCCACTCAGTGGAAAAAAGCGGGACTTTTTTAAACTGACGCGGGACACAGTTACAATTGGCTAAAAAGCGGGACTGTCCCGCCAAAAGCGGGACGTCTGGTCACCTTAATCAAAACATAAACCATCCTTTCCAAGCCATCAAGGCAAAGGTTACACAGCATATAAGATACTAGGCTAAAGCCAAACAAATTACATTTGTCTGCAATAATCCATATGACACTAAAATGGCAGCAAAGAAACATAAAACTCTGCCTCTTTGCTGTCATTTAGTGGCTTTCTAGATTTTATACATGGTGCTTGGTCACCTTAGTTTTGTTCACTTAGGGTCACTTAGGACATTCCCAAGTTGAGAGGAGTTACCAATAAAAAGAGATGGCCTAAGCAACCTGTGTTCCCCTCCCGAGGTAGGGAAACATAGGAGAATTGGTGCCTGAATCTCTCCCTTACAATTTTATAAACGGGAAAACCTTTGCTCTGCTTCTCTCACAGATGCACAAACCTGATTTGGAAACATCCTAGACCTTCTTCATTGATAGCTATGAGGTAATTAACTATAAATTTCCTTAATCTTTCCCTGCTTCTTCTTGGGTGTTTTTTTGTGTGTGTGTGTGATTAGAACATTAGATAATGTGGGAAGATACCAGCCCAAACATAGTAAATATTTTATACAAGGCAGTGCAATTTTATATGCACATATGCACTTACTTTGAATGGTTGACAGTTTCTGTCACACATTTAGCATTTCATAGCATAACTACTCCAGGGCTTCAATAATAAAAAAAACCTATACCTTCCTTTCAGAATATTTTAAGAGACAGCCAAACTTTCTTCAAGAGAAGCAGCATTGGCATCTCATTGCATCCATGAGAGAATCCATTCCTACCCAAAAATCTCTAAGCAGTCTCAGGTCTTAAGGCTAACAATTTCCTGAATGCAAAACTGGCCTTTTGGTTCCTAGAAGAGAAGTCCTGAAAAAGTGGCAGTAACATTCTAACAAGGTGATATGGCTAGAACATTCTGCAGTATTTTGAAGTTTCATCTTGGTTCGATGCCACCTCACTATGTGACAAAACAAAATCAAATGAGGGGGATCAAATCCAGAGCTCAGTCCTAATCCTAATCCCCCACAAGGTCCTCCCATGGTAGGGCAGGATAGAAATATGTGTCTTTATAAAGGTGGCATATTTCTCCTTGAACAAGGGAGGGAAATGGTCATTGATGTGCCTTTGCAGTTGCGGAAGATCCTGAAATGCTCTGGTCTATTTCTTCAAAGCTGAATCCTCAGGGCTGAAAATGTGGAAAATTGTCTGCCTCAGTTCTCAGGTTATAGTTGCCAACCTTGGTGGATTTTTGTAGGAGAGGCCAGGCATGAAGATGTCTCCCTTGGTCCTTAGGATCACATTTTATGATGTTCACTATTGTCAGATGAATCATTTCCAGAGCCCGTCAAGCCGTTTGACCAAGGTTTGGCAAAAACTGTTAATCATGAAGCAAAAAGAATGAGAAGAACCATCAGCTCAGGATCCAAGAAACAAAAGGCAGTGTCACAGAAGAAAAAGATTAGGAGATTATCTGAGAAATCTGGTGACCTAATTATCTAGCCAAGTAATCTTTTGGAGTGAATGGGAGAAAGGTATTGACATGAGAGACGAATGCTCTGACTAGCCCCTCCTGAGCAGCCTTTCCCAGTGAGCTAGAATTCTAGGAATTCTAGCCCCAACACATCTAGAGGAAAACAGAAGGACAAAGCTGCTTTAAAGGATATTTCACCCATCTGTGGCTGTAGCCACATGCAGACTAGGACTGCAACATGAAGGACCTAAACTTACATGAAGATGACTACAACAGATTTTATCTGTTTTTAATAGATAAAACCACCCAGTTTAGAGCTTCTATGCCAGTGGTGGCTAACCTTTTTGCCGTCGCGTGCCAAAAGTGGGGGGGAGCGCAGGTGGGGATTGTGGGTGCATATGCCCTCACCCATAATTCTATGCACCCCATGCCTGCGCACGCACACGCCCTTTGCACTCCCCCTGCTTTTGACACATGAAGGCCCAGTAGGCCCAATAGGCTCATTTTTCACCCTCCCCAGGCTCCAGAGGTTTTCTTGGAGTATGGGGAGGGTGAAAACAGCCTTCCCCACCGATGGAGGCCCTCCAGAGGCCAGACACAGCCTGTTTCCTGACTTCTGGTGAGCCCAAAAAGGCTGAAAATCAGGTGGCCAGCACGCACATATGCGCCAGAGCTGGGCTAGGGCAACAGTCTCATGCCCAACAATATGGCTCCATGTGCCACCTGTGGCACACATGCCATAGGTTCGCCATCACAATTCCATGCTGTGGAAAAATCTGGACTACAACTAGATAGAAACAAAGAGAGTGTTTGATGAACAATACACTAATTGACTGATTAAAGGCTGTGCACCTGCTTTTAAGACACCCGTTCTTCACCTGCAATGGAAGGTTCATCTCCTTGTTGCTCCACATGTTGCTGTGGTATGTGGATATTCTCATACCAGTCTGCATCTCCAGAAGAGGTGCTATCACTGTCTGCAGCATCTGTTGGAAAAAACCACGAGTCTTTGAATGGAATTGCAGAGGTGTAATTTTTGCCCTTCTGAAGCACCCATGCAGTGTCCTATGAATGCTGACCACTGGCTGCTAATGAACTCTGTAATTTTGATGAATGTTCCTCCTGCTGGTTAATAGGAGGCCTCAAAAACAAAACAAAACCAACAACAACAACCTGTTATCTGACCAGCATTCTTCACTATAGAGGCCATTTATTTGGTAGCAAGGAAAACAGTGACTGATGTGTGGAAGGTGCTACAACACTGTTCCTCAGATACACCTGAGAGAGTAGAATAAGAGCTGCAAAGAGACACTGTCCCTTGATTTCAGGAGGGATGGGAAAAATTCAGGATTCATGAGGCAAGAAAAAAAATAGGAGTTCCCATAAGTAACTCCAGTTCAGAGAAAATGATTCAATAGTGTACTTTATTTGGAACACTAAGGCAGAAGTTCATTACCATTGTAGAAGCTTGCCCCAAAAATAGTCACATGGGAATACAGGAGTGTGGTGTTACTCCTGAATCAGCATAGCCCATAAGTGTGTGTGGAAGGGGTGATTATTAGTTTATTTGTGTTCCTTTGCACCCTTGTCCCAAACTGGTTTTATCCTGATATATTGGACTTTATTTTCCACCATTTCAATCCTACATGGCTGCTGAAGCCCCAAACACTGGGAGGACTCTAACTTCAAGAAGGCTGTTGCGCATTCATCTTCCTAGAGCTTACTTGCATTTTTATAGCCCTGGAAATGGGGAAGTGAATGTAGAGATGATTGACTGTAATATGTAACAACAGCTATTCTAATCATGGTCATCCTCATGGCAATTTCTATTGAGAGGTATACTTCCTTAGATATTGATGCAATAGATAATCACCATGATTAACATGTATTGATAGTTGCATCTAACTTCTAATACTTATTTCATCAAATGAGGATTTTATTTGATAGGGCAAATCACTTGAATGAAGTGTGACTATGCTCAATAGCAAGATAATAATGACTGATTATTGTTCCCGGGACATAAAAATGGAGGAGGTGGGATGGTGGTTTCCCAATAATACACATACAAGGATTTCTGCTTGTTGTCTATAAAAAGGAAACCCAGTATCTGCTTAGCTTGTTATTTGTCTCTACATGTCTCCTCTTGACAAAACAGTTACTAGGAGCTCCTAGGCTCAGATTATTCATTCATAGTTAAAATTGAAAAATTATTTCCTCCCCCCCCCCCCCATAAACCTGAAGCCCAAAATAATGGAGTCAGGGGCTTTAGCAATCTTTGGAAGCTTTTTTTTTTAAAAAAAAACAAACAAACCAAAAAAACATTTGTTCCTGAAACCTTTAAGTTTTGCGTGTGAGATCTGATTTTATTTGGAATGGATATGCTAGACAGCAGGTACGAGATGGGGAAACCCATGAATCAGCATAGTGAATCTAAATTGCGCAGCACAGGTGATCCCCCCTTCACTGTTCTACTTACCTTCCCAAGCCTTTTGCTGTGTACTGCACCTGCACGCAGCATGTGTTTGGTATGCACTGCGCATGCTTACACAATGTGTGTTTGGTGCACAACCAGCAAACCGGTATCAAACCGGTTCAGATTTCACCACTGCTATAAGGTAATAGTAACACCACAGCGTAGATTCTCCCAAAGACTATATCAGAATCTGAACCAATCTGATCAATCTGCTGAGCTGCTAAGGACAGTTTTACACAGCTGTTGTTTCTGCTTCTCAAACTCTCAGACACTGTTAGAAGGTAATCTATGAGGATTTCCTCCCTGTTAGATATGGACTGACAGACTCCTGAACCAGTCAGATCAAACCTGGCACTGACCAACCAGGACCGCGCTTTCGAGTGTGGGAAGTTTAAAGCAACCCCAGTGACTGAAGGCGCGGACAGTTCCTATATAAAAAGTTGCTGCGCCTAAGCAGCATGTTCCATTCTTGCTGTTTGCAATAAAGTATCTGAACTGTTACCAAGTGTATCTAGTCTATTTTACCCTATTCTTCACCCCCCCACACACTTCTGCCTGTTTGAAATGATTAATACAAGGGATAGAAATCATTGTTCCATCCCAAGATGCTATGGATTGGAAAAACATTGTCCTACCAAACACTTCGTGCAACAGAGAGGGAAAAAGAATAAAAGAATAATCCAGGAACTATTGGGTTTTAACTGATATTTAAATTGGGGTTTTAAATAATTTAATATATTTTATACCAATCAGCCAGGTAGTTTAATTGTAATTTCAAAGTGGGTTATGTCTATTGTATTTTAATTGTTGGCTGTGAACCGCCCTGAGTCCGAAAGGAGAGAGGCGGTATACAAATGTAATTAAACTTAACTTAAACTTAAACTTATTTTGACCATCTTTCACACAAAATTCTATTATCCAGTAAACAGTGTTCTTCCTCCCAAACCATTACTTAATTGGTTTAGAGAAAGAATGGGTCACTGAAAAGGATGTGCAAAAGGGGGAGGGGGAAGAGAACTTACATTTCATTTTTTTAAAACCGTGTCAGAGCAATTGCAAAATTTCAGAGAATGAAAGCAAAATGTTTTTTCATTGAACAAGAGTTCTGGAGCAGTTGACGTTAACAATTATGTTAATTAACTGAAGATATGTCGAAAGCCTCCATATGTTCACAGACATTGCGAACATGAATGAATATGAAATTTTCGGCAATGTTTTTAATCAGTGCAAAAACATCAGACTGGAATACTGCTCTATTAACATAGGCAATAAGATGTGCTAGTGTAATATCTTTAGCCATTTGAGCATTGCTAGTATACAAGCCCTTGCCATTTAAGTTTTCTAACTGGCACATGCTTGTCTAAACCTATGCATTGTCCAATGCTAACTTATATTTTTTGATAATAATCATGGAAGTGGGAAGTCCCTGTAGGCCATGTAGACTAACCATCTGATCAGTGAGGTTAATCTAAAGCCAAAGTATCAGCCATGCATAGCTGTGAATTCCCAGCTTGTATTCCTGTGAAATCTTCTGAGATCTCCTAGTATTCTAGAAAAAGGGAACTTCTTCCACTCATCTTCTAGTAAAAGATTCCACCATCCAGTCCTTTCTTGCCATCAAGAAATTTCTGCTAATTTTTTTATCCAAAATGTAACTCGTCGTGTTTTCTGTCTCTTCCCCTGACTAAAGATACTGATTTTTTTTCAACCCCCCCCCCTCCCTAGAACTTATCTTTCTATAGTCTTAGGTGTTCTGGATAAAAGTGCTACACTGGGGGGAGTGGGGTGGAGAGAGAAAGCTTTCATATTTCATGCAGCAGCACAGGCTAAATATTCTGATAATCAACTGTTTTATCATATACTGTAGCTCATCTGAAACCAGTTTGCTAACAGGAGTATTAGAAGAAACGAGGCAATCCACGCTCTATTGGGTCATTGTTTCAGAGATATTTCCTTACCTAAACAGAGAGAGAAAAAGACCACAGGTGGAGGAAAAAGCAGTGGGAGCAGGAACAATTTCTAACTTCCTTCTGGCTTCCCCATTAAGTTTCCTTGTGATTATCTGGCAAAGAGCATGGGAAATCCTTTCCTTTCCTCCCCTTCCCTTCCCAACAGGCGGATAAGTAGCTGTTACTGAGTGTGGGACAGGGGTGAAATCCAGCAGGTTCTGACAGGTTCTGGAGAACCGGTAGTGGAAATTTTGAGTAGTTCAGTGAACCGGCAAATACCAACTCTGGCTGTCCCCCCAAGTACGGTGGGGATAGAGATTTTGCAATATCGTTCCCCCAGGAGTGTGGTGAGAAAGGAGATTTTGCAGTATCCTTCCCCTGCCAAGCCCACCAAGCCAGTGCGATCCAGCAGGGTTTGTGCGATCCAGCAGCGCTGACCAGATGACATCACTGAACTGGTTCCCTCCCACGCAGCCTAGTGCCTTTTTTACCTTTATTTTTGTTTTCCAGCTCGATCGGTGCAGCAGAGCTGACTGCCATACCTCTCCTCTTCTGCATGCTAATGGGCATGCACAGAGCGCATGTTTACCCTGTGTCCTAATGTGCATGCACAGAGTGTACGCAAACATGCCTGCTCCACTGCTCGTGCAGCATGGACGTTTACATGCGTGTGTGAGTGAAGCCAGCACATGAGCGCAAAATGCGCACGCCAAGCATCCAAGAAGAGAACCGGTAGTAAAAGTAAATAGAACCCACCCCTTCCGAAGAGGTGGAGTTTCTACAATCCTGCCAAAATGTCCATTGGAAAATGTGATTTATGACGGGCCCAGGGAGGAAGAGAGAAGCAGGGTCATAGGGGATCACAAATCACTTGGGGGGGGGGGCAGAGTTGACTCTGTTTT
>JANHFP010423584.1:0-10574 GCA_032468135.1 Calamaria suluensis
TGAGTCCAACAGACACAACGACACATCAACCAGAAGGGCACACCAAGTACAAAGCAATTCCAGATGTGGTTTCCAAAGCTGTTGGCACCTCTTAGCCTGCTGTTTGTAGCTTTGGGGTTTGTTATGCTTCTCATCTTACCCCCTCCCTACCCCTGGTACGAGTTAAGAGCCTTGCCAGTTTGTACTTCCAAGCTGCTATGGTCCTTTTCTTTTCTCTATGGTTGGATGAGTGGGGGTGGGTGGGGGTGGTCTACACCATCCACTTTTTTATTGCTGTGTGTATGAAGTTCAAAGCTAAAACAAGCCAGCCAGCACTGGGGAGAGGTCCAAATGCTGGTATATCACCTGGAATTTAGAGAGGACCTATCCTTCTTTTTAATTTTAAGCCAATCCTGCCATACAGTTCCACTCTGGGAAGAAATAGGGCATCTGTCATGGAGTAAGCAGAGAATAAGAGCTCAGGGCAAATGTGGGCAACCATTGAATTTTATAGCAGACTTCGTCAACCTGATATGTTCCAAAGATATCATCTGGATTGAAATTCCCAGATTTCCTAGCCAACATAGCCAAATTCCCTGCTACCTGGGAGGTTTGAATATATGGAAGATACTTAGATAAAAAAGGGAACTCTTAAGTATTCTCTTGTGTTTGATCATGTGCCTTGCATTGATTGTCTGGGAAGGCAAGCAAAATGCCTTTATTGGAAGATCATTAGAAAGTAGTCTGTGGTAACCCACAGTAATAACATCCACAGCTGAAACAAGAAACAATATGCACAAGGAAGTGGAGCAGTCAAGTTGGCTCTTGACTTCAGTAAAAATTAATTCATACATGAGCCCAACACATAGTATATTTAATTATATTAAAATGGAGAAAATGATTGATAGAAATGCAATAGAACGTTGAATCTTATAAAAATAGAACACAGCTTTGGGAATTTTGATATGTGAAACAAAGGACATGATTTGCCATCTGCTCTATCATTAACAATTCAATTCTATTTTGAAGGTTCCACTAGAATAAAAGGGTGGAACAAATATATAATAAAAACAATATCTACCCTTAGTGGATTAAAACCAAAAACATTGCTTTCCAAATTCTTTGCAATAGGAATGAAACTTTTTCGTAGACTATACAACAGCCAATATATTAACAGTTGTAATGTTAATATCTTTAATGATATTTTCTCTGTAAATGTGATTAAAATAGTATTTACTTTCATATTTTATACAATTTATATCATTCAAAAATAATAATATATTGGGATTTTTTTTTAAATAGATAGAGGTATATTTGTTATGAAAATGATCATCTGATTAAAAATACAGGTACCTGATTATGACAATCAAACATAAATTTTTATTTGATTTGTGCACATGTTTCTGTCTTTTTTGTATGCAGTACTTGCAAGTTGCCTTCCACACCACTAGTTTGGAGGCAGAATCCCTAGAGGGCAGGCTAGGTCTGTGCTCCTTTGATAAAAGATTAAAAACTGGTCTCTTGTTGGTTGAATGTTAAAGCTATCAATCTCTCTGCTGTCCCTCAACCCAATTTCTGCATGAAAATTGAGCTGTACCTATATAGACCTGTAGACATGCAGGTGTTTAATAATACAAATATCTGTCAATTGCTTCATTATTCAAACAGCAATGAGTCCATCCAAATAGCAGTGCTGAATTCTCTCCTGAATGATATACCATCTCTTGCCAGTAGATCAATATGCTCATATTTTTACGGTTTCTCTGCATCAACCCTTACCACCACAACTGAAACCAACATTTATGTTGCTAGGCAAGGCAGGTTAAATGAGTTTTGCCCCATTTTACAACCATTCTTGCCACAGACGTTAAGGGAAACACTGCAGGTGATAAGTTAGTAACACAGATGTTCAGTGAATCTGGCTTCCACATTGACTTTTCTTGTCAGGAGGTCACAAAAGGGGAATCACATGACCCTGGGATACTACAACCGTAATAAATACAAGTCAGTTGCCAAGAAACCAAGTTCTTTATAAGTTTTCTTAAGCCATCCTCGCCTTGTAATCATCTTTTCCCTCTCCAACATATTATCAGAAGCACCTTCCATTTCCAATTCAATCATTCTGATTCAAAAATAATTTTCTACCCATGAACAGACTAAGAGCTATTCAATGCTTTGGTAGAAAGGGGCAGGACAACATCAGTTTTCAATAGGATTTGCTGCTTATAGATTGACTGATTTCTGAAAAGGCCTGCTATATCCTGGCACATATTGCATGTAAATCATGGTCAGGTGATTTACATTTGGATGCTTGACAACTGGTTCATGTTTATGATGGTTGCAGTGTCCTGAAGTCATGTGATCACCTTTGCAACCTTCTGACCAGCAAAGATAATAGGAAATCCAGATTCACTTAACAACTATGTTATTAATTTAACTTCAGTGATTCACTTAACAAATGTGACAAGAGAAATTGTGAAATGGGGCAAAACTCACTGAACAAATTTTTCACTTAAAAACATCAATTTTGGGTTCAATTGTGGTCATAGGTTGAGGACTACCTGTACTTAATCGTCTCATTTACCTATCCCTATCCTGCCTCCTGTATTTAATTTCCCAACTGCATTACATGAATCTGAAAATCTGAAGCATACAAATATATTTCTAGTAAATGATCAAATTTGCAAATTCTGACTTGCAGAACTCTATCATAAAATAGCTGATTCCATTCATTACTTATATATTGACCGTAAGCATATTTCATTTTTTTAGGAACCCATGGCTTCCCAAACTGGCTGAGGCAAGTCCTGCCATATGCTTATGTAATAAACAAATCCTGTACATTTACTAACACCCCCCTCAAAAAACCTTGTTCTTTTTACTCTAGGAAAATATGACACTTTAACATGATGTGATATAATGTTTTTAACGTAAACAGGATGTGGTTTGGTAAACTGGACATGGTCCAGCCTCCAAAGAGAACATTTTGCATGGTGGTGAAACCTTCCCTTTCTGAAATGCTGGCAGTTCTGTATGTGGGCTTCTTCTTTCCCTACTCATGGCAGCACCCAGGCAGTTCCTAGGAGAGGGAAAGTGACCTGAATGAGAAATTTCTTCTAATAAGAACACAGAGTCCCACTTCAAACTCATTGTCATTTTCAAAACAGCATATTAAATAATCAGGCTCAAATTATCCTGTTTCATGTCCTGCTGGGCCCTGTGATGGAAGAGAGGATTAATCATCTTGTCTGAATATCAGTTTACAGCTTCATCAAGAATTACACAAGAGATAGAAGCATATACCAAAGAACTGACAATTTTTAACATGTAGTAATTTTGACATTTCAGGATGTGTTTCTTTTTTTAAAAAAAATGACTTTGTGTATGTGTATATGCAGATGCAGATGCAGTGAGTGTACACAGATTTCACCTAGTACTCTAAGAGGTCATGTTTTCATTTTGTAGTATAATCAGACAACTAAATGAAGTGCTAATGGCGATAGCTCTTTCCCACCTTCACTAAGCTATTGTTTTAGTAGAGTGTATTGAATGGAAACTAAGAACCTAGCAAAATTATATTGTGTGTTATTCAGCTTCAATACAATTGGTAGACCACTAATGCTATAGATATAGATAGATATTTTTTCTGTATTAAAATGTCCAGTTCTCAAGTATCCTCTGGCTTCTGTACGAAGGTGGTTTGCAAAAGATAGAATGGGATGGAGGGAAAGAAACTCTGAACAGTACCCTGTCAAAACTGCTATTTCCTCTTTTCATCAAAACCGATCTTCTCTATCACTTGACAGAGGAAACTAAGTGACACCAACAATATCAAAAAGATCAACGCAGACCTCCACCAAAAACCTGTATATTAAAAGCATATTTCCATCTCTATAAGGGATGAAGGGACTCTGCTGTTCCACAGTTCTTCTCTAATAACATATGCAATATTTAAACATTTAAATACAAGAAAGTTGGAGGGTATCGGAGCATACATTTCAAAACAGGAGCAGATGGGAAAAAGAAGGTGCATTGTCTAGGTGGGCTAGAAATGCAAGATTCTATCTCCTGTCATTGGAAAGTGTTGCATACCTGCATACCCATCATGTCAGTGTGATAAGGTACATTGGCCTGCTTAATGGAATAATTATGAGGTATTTCTTACAACTTACAACTATATTATGGTCATAAGTCAAGTACAACCTGCAGCTAAGAATAAGGAATTGCAATTTTGTCATATCTGGAATGTATTAGATAGGACAGGACATTGTTAATGCTTTAAGTCCTTTTTTTTTCTTTCCCCTCTCTATGTTAATGCAGGCAAAAAAATTTCAGAGTTGGTCATCTTGTCCAATGTTATTTCTTAAATACAACTCCTTATAATCTACTCCCAGAGAACAATGAAATATTTTTTTGAATAACCAGTGGTTTGGAAGTGAAAAATGTTTGAACGTTTCCCCACATTTATTGTTCAGTTCTGACTTAACCTTAAGCAGCAAATGTAAAGCTTGGCCAGTCAGCTGAACAAGCTAAAGGCCTGCCATTATATAGCAGTGAAACAGAAAAAAGGGAAAAATATACAGGATGATGAAAAATTATGTGCCAGGGCAATTTAGGCAGGGATTGGCATTACAATTCAAGAACAGCATCCCACTTGTTGGTCCCACATCAAATTGTAGATCACATCATACCCAACTGTAAACTGAGGGCATGTCCAGTATCTGATTTTTTAAATATAAACAATGGTTAGTTGGCCTAGATGTTCATATTTCAACATATATCTTTCTAAAATTTATATTTCATTCATTTTTTATTAATCTAGATGAAATGTTCATATATATTTGCTAGTGCATTTATAATATGCCATAGCCTAAATAAATAGACATGTACATACAAACTGATACCTAAATAGAAATTTTCTCCCAATTGGCAAATATCCAGTCTAATCATTCCTATATTTTTAATATAAACAATGCTGTGCTTCAATGGCTACATGGCCTAGACATTGGTGTCTGAAAATAGAATTTTCTAACATGTATATTTTATTGTTTTATTAATCTTGATGAAATTTTAATATATATGGCTAATCCATGTATGATATACCATATGATATACCATATGAATGATATATCATACGATAAACAAGCAAACATACAGAAACACAGAGACATGGGCATAGATGTTTCAACATTTGCTCCCAAATGGCATATATCCAGTATAACCATTCATTCCTGTGGTTCTGTTTTGTTTTGCCCTGGAATTTTATCATCATCATAGTTTTTAAAGGGATTTTGTGTGTTTCTGTGTGTGTGTGTGTGTTTACTTTAAAACAGAGTGGAAAACATTAAATACACTAGCTGTCTCAGCCTGGGTGGCAACTACAAGAAGATAAACAGCCTGGAGCACAGGCCTTTTTCATTGCAGGCCTCATTTTAGGCCCTGAATTGTGAAAGATGGAGGCCATTTCAAATTGGTGATTGGATCTTAGAACCATCAATCAAAGGACAGTAACCCTGAGTTCCTCCTCCGCTTTTATATTCTTGGAGGGATCCGAAGTGAGAAATTTGGGAGCTGGGAGTGGAAGGACAGATGAGAGGAAAGCTTGGAGTTTTAGCCTAAGGAAAACTAAGTGTTATACTGGTAGTTCTCAACTTACGACCACAATTGAGCCCAAAAATTTCTGTTGCTAAGCAAGTTTTGCTCCATTTTACGACCTTTCTCACCACAGCTGTTAAGTGAATCATTGAAGTTGTGAAGTTACAAACACATTGTTAAGTCAAATTGGTTTCCCCATTGACTTGGCTTGTCAACAGGTCGCAAAAGATGATCACCTGACCCTGGGACACAGCAACCGTCATAAATATGAACCATTTGCCAAAAGCCTGAATTATGATTATGTGACTGGGATGCCGCAACAGTGGTAGGTGTAAAAAAGGTCATAGGTCGCTTTTTTCAGTGCCGTTGTAACTTTGAACACTCATTAAACAAACCATTATAAATCAAGTACTGCCTGTGTAAATATATCTTTAGAGCGAAGGAAGGCAAGATTGGGTAGAAGTATTATACATTTAGGGGAGCCTGTTTATATTCTACTTTCAGGGTTGTCCTAACGTGAATTTTACAATATTGACAAGCTTCTTAGGACAATCATAGTAAATATCATTTTGATATAGACTCAAGTCTCAGCTTGATTTTCCTGTACAGGGAGTCCTCGACTTATGACCAAAATTGAGCTCAAACTTTCCATTGTTAAGTGAGACATTGTTAAGACAGTTTTGCCCCATTTTAAGACTTTTCTTTCCACAGTTTTTAAGTGAATCACTGAAGCTGATAAGCTACTAACATGGTTGTTAAGTGAAACTGGCTTTTGCATTGATTTTGTGTTACAAAATATTGCAAAAGGTAATCACATGACCTTGGGACAAAGCAACGGTCATAAGTATGAACCAGTTACAAAACATATCAATTTTGATCACATGATAATGGGACTGCTATAAAGGTCATAAGTTTGAGAAATGTTGCTTTTTTCAGTGCTATTGTAATTCTCAATGGTCGCTAAATGAACTGTTTTAAGTAAACCTAATCATTTTTCAAATATTTTGCCTCAGCTTTCCTTTGAAATCTCTCTAATCGCTTCATAACTCTGAAGCCTATCCTTCTGGAATGGAGTCATAACAATAACTCAGTTTGTTCCTGTTTTTGGCATTATATCAAATTTATTTTTATAAATTCAGAAAGGAGAAAAGGAGACATTTAAAATATGGAAATAATTGAGAATTCTCCCATTGGAGGAAGAAAAAAAGTTATATCCATATGAAACAATAGACGTTTTAGAAGTAAACCTACAAACTGGGATTTGAAACAAAATAAGAATTTGTTTGGTTTCTGTGAAGCATGTGGCTTCATATTTCACTGCATATGAAGTACAAGTTGTGAAGCTGCTCATTTTGAACCGGATGTGTATTTTTTTGTTTTTGTTCCTAATTTATGATATTTGGTAATTTAAAATAAAATATATTTGCTATTAGCAATCCCATTTCTGAAGAAAGAAGACATGTCTGCATACATTAGGGCAGTGAAAGCTTCAAAAAAGTAATTCTTTTCACTTTCAGCCTGAAGTCACATTATCAATACAGGTAGTCCTCAAGGTAAGACTGCCATAGAGCCCAGAAGTACAGTCGTAACTTGTTTCAGTCATAAGTCAAGGCATCGTGTGACTGGACCCACATTTTCAACATTTTTACAGTAGTCGTTAAGCAAATGCTGAAGTCAATGAGTTAACGCCAGGACACTGCCCTTCTGTCATAAGTCATAAAGGTAAGCCAGAAGTAGCTCTGGAGCAGTTCCTCATAAATTCAAATAGTTGTTATACAACCAGTCATAAACAACAACTACCTATAATCAATGGCTTGTTTAAATACAATAAAATGTACCCGTAGATGTGGTAGAAACAAAAAGTTAGTCATTACTATTTGCATAGGGCAAGCTTTTCAAGTCACAAATGAACATTAAATAATTGTATTTTATTAGGGAAAACCCTCATAGCTGTTAGATCTCTCAGGGGAGAGGAGGGACTGCCCTGTCCCTTCTCGAGCCAGGCCTCAGCAGGAGGCGATGGATGTCTGGCATGGCCCTTAAGCAGCAGTGGAGGCAGTGGCACCAGCCCAGTCAGTGGTTGCTTCCTCACTGGCCAGGTTCATTGTAGCCATGTCACAGTCAAGCGGGGGCATTATAGCTCCAACATCCACTGGTACCAGGGGTGAAATCCAGTAGGTTCTGTCCGGTTCTGGAGCACAGGTAGCAGAAATTTTGAGCAGTTCAGAGAACCGGTAAATACCACCTCTGGCTGGCCCCAGAGTGTGGTGGGAATGGGGATTTTGCAGTATCCTTACCCCTGGAGTCAGGTGGGAATGGAGATTTTGCAGTATTTTCCCCTTGCCACGTCCACCAAGCAAGCTCAGGGAGGGGAGCCAACCACACCCACTAAGCTCAGGGAGAACCAGTAGTAAAAAAAATGGATTTCATCACTGACTGGTACGTGTCTCACTTGGGAGGAGTGGGGAGGGGAGTACAAGTCCTGGCCGCAATCAGAGCCTCAGCAGGCCAGTGGGAAGTGCACACGCTGGCTCCTCCCCTCCCTGAAGACCCAGCATGTGCCCCCAGCAGACAGGCAGGTGGGCAGGCATGCAGCCGGTCTTCTTGGAAATATGGGCACTGCAATGGTTGGGCAAGTGAAGTTCAAGTGACACCTGCTCTGCTTCCCCCCCCCCCATCGATGCCCCCTAAATGAAAAATTCATGTTATCTATTCTTGTCTGTACTTTACACAGAGAGTTGGGTGCTAATAATAGCCAAACAAAGTCTGTGGATTTAATGTTGTATCAGCAGAATTGGAAAAAAATGTTTTTTTCTCCCCTTGAGGCTAGTTATTTTATTGGAAATATCAAATTTTATACTTCAAGGAGTATTTAAACATAAATCTGAAAATGTATATTAGCAAAAAGAAAGGATATTTTCCTCTAAGCAGACAGCATTGGGACCCACTAACCGGTGAGCAAGACTGCTAGTCTGTGCTGGCCCAAAGGGGAAAGGAAGATGAAATTACCCAAGAGGCCAAGTCAAGAGGCAGTTTGGGTTCCAGGGCCCCTTGAAGAAAAGGAGGAGGGGAGACATGAGAGCAGTCTTCCAATACTTGCTAGGAGGCCACAGGGAAAAGGGTGTTGATTCTCCATAGCAGCTGAGGGAAGGACATGAAGCAGAGGGTGGAAGCTCATCAGAGTGAGATCCAATTGTGGAACTAAGGAGGAATTTCCTGACAGCAAGAACCATTAAACAGTGGGACAGTTTCCTTCCCAGTGTTGTGTGTGCTGCATTGCAGAGATTTTCTAGAAAAGATTGGGCAATCATTTGTCTGAGATGGTATGAGGAACCCTTTCTTGGGCAGGAAGTTGGACTAAAAGTCCCCTCCACCCTAGGATTCTCTGATTCCCTCTGTGCTTTGGGCCACAATGATTGTGGTTCGCTGTTGTTCATGAACAGACAGTTTCCCACATGAAAGGCAGTAGACAAGGGTCACCAAGAGAGTCAGTCACATGCCACTCCTAGTCCTAGGTGTGATGCCCTCCTTTTCCAGGTTTAGAATGTGGCCATTGTTTACTTGGTTGCCGAGGGAACGAGGTTGTCAGTTTGTCTGAATAGCCACCTTCGTAATGGCTGTCAGAAGGCTTTTTAGAGTAAGTGTGACCATCTCAGACGCCAAGAAACTGGCAGCAGGAGAAAAAGTAATGCTTTCCAGCTTTTCTCATTGGCTCATGGCTATTTCTCTTCTTTTCACAGAACATCTGGAAAAGGTGTTCTTCCCTCTTCTGCTGTACGAAGAGTGTCGAAGAAGACTTTCCTGTGTCTCCTAACAGGTACCAGGGCTTTCTCCTTAAAACCTGAGCATGGTGGGGCACCATAGTTGGGCTGTAAAAGAATCTGTAGGAGCCTCCCTCTAAGATGGTTTCCTATCCATAAGGGGCTTGTGGGGGCAAAAGATGGACAGGCCAATTGGCCAGTCTTAGAAAGGGGAGGCTGAGCTAGATATGTGTTCTTTGACATGTCACCTTCTTCTTTTGGTCAGGTCTCACAAGGCACAGGAATATGGTGTGCAGCATAGAGACACGTCTTCATCCACAGGGGTAAGGACAATTTTCCAATATGGCCAATGGGGGTTCTTGCCTCAAAACCAAGTGGGGGAAGGGAGGAATTCTCACTTGGGGAACCTGGCCACCGTAACAAACTGAAGAAGAGCCCCTTCGATTCGTGGAGAGATCGGGCAGTGAATTTTGAATTGTACATTCAAATGAACAATTGTTATTTTCAGGTTTTGACAGGTGTTCGTCCCAACTACTGGAACCCAAGATTAGAAGATGTGACACCTATTCAAAATTTGTTGAGGTATGTATTCTCAGCTGAGGGATTCTGAAGCCCCCAAGGCAGCTGCACTCTAGGCTAAAAAAAAGAGCAGAGGAAAGGTTTGCAGAGGGGATGCATCTCTACCTCATGCTTCTGCTAAAGGAAAAACAACTCAGGGCAATCCCATTGGCAGGCCAGCTGGCAGGCCTCTCAGAGCCTCCATGTGTTTGTTCTTAAAAAGGGCTCATGGCTAGTTTTAATTGGCTCTTCATTCTTTCCCCAGAAATGTCAAGACGGAGAAGTGGATGCCAAGCCTCTCCACAATTATGGAGTGTTCCACTGAGTTGGTAAGGCCTGACCATCATGCTAATGGCAGCAGCAAATTTGTTGATATGCCAATAGACAGAATCTTTACATTGTTATTTCAGGATCCAATGGAAGAATCCCTTCCACTAGACATCTGGACAGATGTAGAGAGCCTCTATCCATCAAGGTAGGTAGCACCGCAGGGAGAAGATCCCTGCTGGTTCACAAGGGACTTGCAGGGGGAAAAATTAATTTAATTTAATTTAATTCATATTTTAATTGATCTATGTATATATTGTATATATTGTATTTTAACTCTTATTGGCTGTGCACCGCCCCGAGTCCGTTGGGAGAGGGGCGGTATATAAATTTGATTAATAAATAAATAAATAA
>JANHFP010423633.1:0-10571 GCA_032468135.1 Calamaria suluensis
ATTATTCAGTCCCTCCCTGTTTTTGGTTGGAGGGTCCTCCATTGACTTGAACTGACTTGTTATTTGATGAAGTCCTTTGGGTGTTTTTTCACCTGTGACTGTTCCCTTTTATTTTCCATGAACTCCGCACACAAGAGTCAATCTATCTATTAGTATCTTCGCCAAAAGCTGGGGTCCATAGCGACGGAGGCGGGACTTTACAGCTTTGATTGACTCGGTCCCATGTCTGAACTGGCTGTACAATCCACTCTGAATAATGTCTCGGGAGAAGAGAAGAGGCGTATCAGGTAAGACCAACACTCCTTCTCTACCGATGCCACCATGAATTCCTCCTGTTTTGCGGCCAAAGCCATCGGGTCCTCGATATCAGCCCGGCGTCTTCTCTGGCTCAGTAATTGGCAGGCGGATGCCAGAAACAAGTGGAAGTTGGCTTCCTCTCCCTTCTCGAGGGATAAATTGTTTGGTGATCTGCTAGAGCCACACTTGATGGAATCATGTGACAAAAAGAAATACCTCCTCAGTGTGAACCGGCGTTCTGGACCTCGTTCAGCTTCCGTCCCTTATGCTCGCCCTTTTAGGTCGCAGGACACTGCTCCCTTGCCATACAGATCTCAGAGGATCAGCAGACAATTCTCAAATAGGCAGAATCATCCTCAGGAGAGGCAATCGAGTCAAAATCAACAATCTCAAACCAGGCGGCCCTTTCAAGGGGGACGGGGGCATTCTTACCAGCGCTCCCGTTGACCTCAGGTCTTCTTCTCCCATTGGAGGTCGTCTCTCTCTGTTTGCCGACCAATGGGACAAGTCCTCCTTGGGTCCACTCCACCATCCGGTTGGGTCTCTCCCTGGAGTTTTTCTCCACCCCCGGTCTCACTTCGTCCGCTGTCCCTTATCCAAGGACCGGTCGCGTTTGCTTCTGGTGGAATCGGCCATTCTTCTGGTGGAATTGGCCATTCAACATCTCCTGCACATTCAGGCTATTCAGCCGGTTTCCAGAGGCCAACGTGGTCAGGGATTTTATTCCCGCCTGTTTATAGTTCCAAAGCCATCAGGGGGATGGAGAGCAATTCTGGACCTGAACCGCAAGATTGTTTATCAGCAGTTCAAGATGAAGTCCCTCCGGACCATCTTGGAGGGTATCAAAGAAGGGGATCTTCTTTCCTCCATTGACCTGACGGAGGTTCACCTCCATGTCCCCCTCCTTCCGGCGCATCATTGCTTTCTTTGATTCTGCACTCAGGTCGCCACTTCCAATACAGGGCCCTTCCCTTTGGCCTATCTTCAGCCCCCAGGACCTTTACAAAGCTGATGGCAGCTCTGGCAGCCCTTCTCCGAGCCATTCCTATCCGTGTTCAGTTCTACATGGACGACCTGCTTATTCAGTCTCGGACGTCGGCCTTCCAGGACTTGGAGATAACCTTGCAGGTTCTCAGATCTCACGGATTCTCTGTCAACATTCCCAAGAGTAACTTAGTTCCAACCGCGCCTGCAGCATCTGGGCTCCATCATAGACTCGGTCCAGTGTCTAGTCTTTCTCTCTCAGGAGCGGATCTCCAGCATCAGGGAGATGGTCAATCAAGTCCTGTCTTCCCCGTCAGTCTGTATTTATCTTCTCTCTCGGCTTCTCAGGAAACTAGTATCTTGCATAGGCATCATTCCCTGGGCCAGACTCCACTGCAGGGCTCTGCAGTGGACCTTAGTCCCTTACCAATGGGCCCGCCTCAGTACATCTCTAATCAAGATTCCTATTTCTTGGGAATTATGTCTCTCCCTCTGATGGTAGTCTTCTCCTGCGATTCACAAGGACAAGGATTTCAGGGAAACGAATCTCCTGTTTCTAACCACTGATGCCAGTCTTTTTGGATGGGGTGCCCACCTGGGCCCTGAGATCGCTCAAGGCCAGTGGTTTTCTTCCGATCCGACATACAGCATCAATTGTTTGGAACTATGAGCTGTTCATTTAGCTCTCAGGGCTTTCCAGACCACAGTGCAGGACAGGGATGTTTTAGTCCTCACCGACAACACCGCTGCAAAGGCCCATGTCAATCGGTTGGGGGACACCCGGTCTCAGACTCTGATGCTCGAGGCTCAGCTGCTGGGATACTGAGCGGAATCCAACTTGCACTCCATTAGAGCGGCTCACATCTCGGGGACCTCCAACACTCAGACAGACTGGCTCAGCAGGTCCCGGGTAGATCACTCAGAGTGGAGTCTTCATCCGGACATCTTCCACCAAGTCACTTCTCTCTTCGGGGTTCCAGAGGTGGACCTCTTTGCGACCCGTGACAATGGTCAAGTTCCCTGGTTCTTCTCCGGGTACCCCTCTCTGGGAGCGGAACAAGTGGATGCCCTCCAATTATAGTTTTAATTGCCAGGATAGTAATTTAATTGATTTTTTAAAATATTGTATATATACTATTTTTAATATTGTGACTGGCTGTGCACCGCCCCCAGTCCGCGAGGAGAGGGGCGGTATATAAATCAAATAAATAATAATGATAATAATAATCTCCGTGGCCTCACGGTCTCCTTTATGCCTTCCCTCCTCTTCCCCTCCTACCCAGGGTCATAAGGAAGCTCCTCACAGAGCACTCCCTTCTGAATCTAATAGCCCCTCATTGGCCGTGACGTCCATGGTTCACGGATTTTTAGGCTCTTTCCGTGGCTCATCCCTGCAGGATTCCTGCTCATCGCATATCTCTCCACCAGGGCTCCCTGGTCCATCCCAATCCCAAGTGGTTCCAGTTGACCACTTGGCTGTTGAGCTCGAGGCTCGACTAAGGCAACTGAGGCTCGAACACCTTTCCACTCAGGTCATCAATACTCTTCAAGCATCCCTCCGTCCTTCTACCATCCGGATTTACAATTCAACCTGGCTTTCATTCTCTTGGTGGTGTTCTTCCCATGGTGTCCTCTCTTCTTCGGCCAAGATCTCAGATGTCCTGGAATTCCTCCAGGATGGTCTGGACTCAGGCCTGACACCCAACACTCTTCGCAGGCAGGCTTCTGCCCTCTCTTCTGTCCTTTCAAAGGGCTCTGACAACCCTCTGTCACATCACAAACACATTAGACAGTTTCTCAGAGGTGCTTCTCTTCTTTCCCCTCCAGTAATCCATCATTATCCCTCCTGGGATCTCTCTCTCGTTCTTCAGGCCCTGACCAGAAGTCCCTTCAAGCCTCTTTGTTCCTCTTCCCTCAGTCATCTGTCCTACAAGGTGGTTTTTCTAGTGGCCATCACTTCCACCCGTAGGATCTCTGAACTTTCCACCCTTTCTATCCGTCTGTCTCTTTCTAAAGTGGGATCCGTCTGGATCCCACTTTTCTGCCTAAGGTCAACTCAGTTTTCCATAGGTCTCGAGAGCTAGTTTTGCCAGATTTCTCCCCCAATCCTTCTCATCCTCAGGAAAGAATCTTGCATACTTTGGATGTCCGTAGAGCTCTCAGAATCTACATCAAGAGGGCATCTTCATTCCGTAAAACGGAGTCTTTATTTGTTAAATTTCATCCTTCTTCTCTCGGGCACAAGGTCTCTTCGGCCCCTGTGGGTCACTGGATTCGGGCATGCATCGCTTCTGCTTACCAATCTTCGGTCCTTCCCATTCCTGGTGGGATCACAACTCACTCTACTTGCAGCGCCTCTACTTCCATGGCTTGGTCCACTCAGGCCTCTCTAGAGGAAGTTTGCAGGGCTGCTACTTGGTCTTCTCCTTCCCCTTTCATTCGTCATTATAAGATTGACCGGTTTGCTTCTGCGGACACTTCCTTTGGTAGACGTGTTCTACAATAGGTCCTTCTGCAGTCCTGGTGGGTTCCCTCCCTGTAGGTCTTCTGCTTTGGCATGTCCCAGTATGAATGACGTTCCAGCATCTTAGGAGAATGGGTGTTGTTCTTACCTGAACACCCTTTCTCTCAACAGCTGGAACATCATTCATCCCCACCCTTTCCGCCGGGTGTTTTTTCTCCTCACATATTTTTCTTTCCTTTCTCTGGCCTTTTCTTCTCCTTTGTGACTATTTCATTTCAAGCAGCTCAGCATTATAGTCTGCTTATTTGTCCTCGTTCCAAAAGCGGGAGCTGAGGAGAGTGGGAGGAGTTTTACTTTTCTTTGCAGACTCTGTGATTGGTTCAGACAGAGCAGAACCCAGTATGAATGACGTTCCAGCTGCTGAGAGAAAGGGTGTTCAGGTAAGAACAACACCCAATTCACAACTGCCTCATTTAACAGCTGAAATTTTGGTTTCAATTGTGGTCATAACTCAAGGAATACCTGTACTAGTTTTCTATTTTGGTATTCCCTGAGCATCCAGCCAGACAAGCAGACAGACAGCTCAGTCTTCATTGACCTGTTCAGCAGCATTTAGAATGGAATGGAGTGGAGTGGAATGCAATAAGAGCAGACCATAGCAGTGCAGAACAGAACAGAACAGAACAGTTGCTGTTCTCTGAACTTTTTCCAAAGTCTCAACATCTTTTTTGTAGCATGGTGACCAAAATTGGTTGATGTATTCCAGGTATGGTTTACTAGCATTTTGTAAAACAGCACTAATAACATTGCTGGCCCATATTCAAAAGATTATCCACTAGGACTCCAAGGTCCCTCTCACAGTTGTTGTTTTTAACTAGGTTTTACCTAATCTGTACTTATACTTTTGATTTTTACTGACCAAATGTAAACCTTTGCTTTTCCCACATTGAAATTCATTTACGAATTGTGACAGGGAGAAGAGGGATAGAGTTAGAGGTAGTTTGAATTATATGGTTATGTACTACCCTCTTTATTATTATTATTATCATACATTAATTGGAATTGAATATTATTAATTATTACTACTTTATTTTTATTGTTATTATTTTTATTATTATACTACAATTGTTATATTAGTTATGGAATGTAATGTGTGAATTTGAAAATGTTAAATGGTAAACTAAATTTTTTTAGATTGTTAGTGGAGTAAATAGAAGAATTATATGTTGTAATTTGGTGAATTGTGATAGGGAGAAGAGGGATAGAGTTAGAGGTTGTTTGAATTATATGGTTATATACTATCTTTATTATTATTACTTTTTATTAATTTTAATTGTTATATTAGTTATGAAATGTAAAGTGTAAGGATGAGTTATAATTGCTCTGGGAAGTCGGGGGAGGGGGTGGGGGGTTGTTGGTGAGGATATTGTTTTGTTATGGGTTTCAGTGTTATGAATGTTATGTTTTACAATGTTAAATAAAACTTTTCTTTAAAAAAAAAAGAAATTCATTTACGCCCATTGTTCAAGTTTGTCAAGATTTTTTTGTCTTCTGAGGTGTTGGCTATTCCTGGCAGTTTAGTATCATCTGCAAATTTGATGAGTTCCCCTTCTATTCCCTTATCTGAGTCGTTTATAAAAATATTGAAGAGCACTGGTTTAAGATGGAGACTTGTGATACCCCATTGCTACTTCTTTCCATGTGAATGCAATACCTTTAAGGACTACATGTTGAGTACAGTTTGTCAGCCAGCTACAAATTCATCTGGTGGTGATGTTATCCCACATTTTTCTACCATACCAATATGCAGATTGTGGTCTACTTTGTAAAATGCTTTACTGAAAACTATGTATGCTATGTCCACAGCATTTTGTTGGCCTACTAATTTAGTGACTTTATCAAATAATGAAATAAGATTGGTCTGGCATGATCTGTTATTAACAAATCTGTGCTGGCTACTAGTTATAACTTTATTTGCTTCTAGTTGTTTGCAGATCTGGTTTTTTATTATCTTTTCCAGGATCTTCCCAGGTATTGATGTTAGACTGATTTGTCTGTAGTTTCCTGGGTCTGTTTTCCCTTCCCACTTTCTTGAAGATGGACACCACATCAGCCCTTTTCCAATCCTCAGGTACTTCCCTGGTGCTCCAGGACTTTTGAAAGATTTAGTACAGTGGTTCTGAGATAACATCTGTCAGCTCCTTCAGAACTCTGGGATGTAATCTGTCAGGTCCCAGTCGTTTATATTTGTCAAGGTCAGATAGATGTTCTCTTACAATTTTCTTGCTCATTTTAATTTTTATTTCTGGTTTGTCTTTTACAGTAGTTTTTTTGGTATGTTGGGCTATAATTTCTGTTTGCGTGAAGACTGATGCAAAGAATGAGTTAAGCAGCTGTTCATTTTCATTAAGACAGCTCCATCCATCCCCTTTTCGGCCTCTATGTGCCCAATTTGTGGCCAGTTCCAAGCAGCGGCAATCCCCACCGCCTGGAACAGGGTGAAAATGGGGCACATGGAGGCTGAAAATGGTATAAATTGCTATAAATCATTCTCATTGCATAGCTAATAATACAAGATCTAAATTTGCAATGAAGGATCAGCACTAAAAGGCTTAGAGCATACACAGAGTTTAACCTAATTCAGCTTTTGTTAATTCTGTTGAAAGAAACGCCATTGTAGCCTAACATGCTAACTATATAGATTAAATGTCTAGGCAAATTGCCAAGCTTAGCCTAGTAAAGTAACTTCTTGTGAAAAGTAAAATGTGGATTCTGCCAAGAAACCTTGCTTGTAACTGAAAATGTGTGTTCTCAGCAAGAGCAAAGCTCTAACTTATATGCCGGAAAATGTATTTCTTTCCCCTTCTAAAATTTATTGTTTTCTGAGCATTGAGAAAAATGGTGAAATCTGTGTAATATGAAATCATGTTTCTATAGCAATTATGTTTTGTGCAAGCTGTGAGAGCTATAAGATATTTGGAAAAGTTTTTATTGTGCGAGTCTCCTTTTCTCTCTGCCTGCTCTGTTAATTGGCAGACAAAAAAGTCATCCAGTCGCTTTCTAGATAGAAATAAAAGCTAATTATCGGTAGCCTCTTGTTCAGAGTTTCATTGGACTTATCAGATTCTGAGTTGCCTTCGAAAACCTTACAGCATAAAGCAAGTTTATAAAACTAAGTCTATATTGATATGGAATCTAATATTTATGTACACACAAAACTATGTGTGAATAGTAAACATAATATTCATATTATTGCATTTTAAAGTGTTCATAGCTTCTTAATTTCATTTAAAGTTCTTATTAAATAAATCTTGCTTTCTTCCCATTTCCTTTAGATTTAAAGTATAACACAATTGCATTAGAAAAATCATAAATATTTTATTTATTTATTTATTTTATTTATTAAATTAATAAATAAATATGTACAAGCTTAATGGATTCAGACTGGTAGGTTAAGGTGCTCTACATATATAGCCATTTGACAGAAACTCAAAACATGCTTATTTTTTTGTAGGTGTTGGATTCTTGAATTACTTGCCCTACACTACCATCTTGTGGTTATGACGGTTTATTATTTCATGCTTTCTCTTTTCACACATAGTATGTAAATTATTTTAAGTGTGTTAAATAATATTTAGAAGAAAGTAAAATTGCCTATTGAATTGCTGACAATTGTCTTTCTAATGGTAAAATGCAAATTCAGTGTTACTATTCATTGCTTCATTGACCTTTCTAGCAACCTACAGAATTATGTATACATGTAAATATTTAAATCTGGAGATAATGGCATATAGATAGATGACAGATAATCAGCAAAAAATGTAAAACAATTGAAACATTAACGACACAATGTTGCCGGATAATTTCTGCCTGGAATAGTCTCTGTGATGAGCTTAGGGCAAAAAGGAAAGCTACAAATGTTGCTTCCTCCCATATTTGGGATACTAGGTATCTCTACACATAACATATATATATGTATATATTTATTTCCCAATTACTTAAAATTATTCATTTATGAGTCTAATTTTATGATTATTTGTTTTAAATTTTCTTATCAGTACATTACTGTAATGTGAGATATACAAATGGAAATTAACACTTTCCTTTGAAAGAATTTTCTGTTCATGATTTTTATTTCATGACTCATTCACAAAAGATACATTTTGAATTAAAACATTACATTTGACTATCATAAAGATCACTTATTGCTATTACTATGTTTTTCACATATCAAATTATTAAATATTTGTTCTTCTGTTATGTTGACGGCCAAAGTATAAGTTTAAAACAATTAGAAGTAAAAAAATTAAAATGATAACATTCAGAAAGTGTAAAAAGACAGTAAAACTAATGTATTACTAAAATTTGTTATTAATTTTATTTCTTCCAAGAGATATGGACTATATGAATTTGTTTAGGATGCCATGACTCTCTGTTCCCAAGAAATGACAACAGAATATTGAATCTTTCTAATGGCTTCTAGTTTGCTTTTGGGTATGACTTAAGGTGCTAATTGCTACCTACAAAGCCCTGTGTGGCATAGGGCTTGGTTACTTGTAGGACCATCTTTCTTCCATAGTATCTGCCTGGCTGGCTCAATCTGGCAAGATGATGTACTCTGGCTTCCAATCAGTGATGGGTTGCTGATATATTTGATTCTGTATTTAAACCCAAAGCTTAACTGAATTTTTTAAAGGATAAGGAAAATCAATGTATGGTTATACTTTTATTAGTTGCAATATACTATTAATTACACAGCAATATAAATCCTAAGATTAAGAAAACTGATTACATCTGATCATTATTTAACCTATTTAACTAATTTGTTGTATAAACTGCTCTATATATGAACTTAGAAATCTTATTCAATAGTAATTTGGAGGATGATTCTCTTCTATACAGGTGAAATTCTACATGATCTAAATGTAGCTGATGTTTTTGTCATCAGAGACACTTGAGATATAACACAAATCCCACTCACAAATAACAGAACACTTGACATATATCCTAGATAAATAGCACCCCCATTTTTTTGTGAAATGGGCTTTGAGAGCAAATTAAAAGAAGAGGGAAAATATATGCTTTCATTTCTCAATACAGAATAGACATTCCAGCTAATGGAAACAAAGACACAGATGCTAGAAATCAGAAAAAAGGTGCCTCCAATAAAAGGCAACCATCTAGTCTGGATATGTTTTTGAAAAAAACTGTTCCATGGAATTAGGAATGCAAACAACAATCCCCAAAATACCAGCAAGGAGCCAATGAACATCAAGATCTGAGCAAGCTTCATTTCTACTGGGAAGAATTTTTCAAAAAAGTCAAAATCATGACAACAGCGCAACTCGTATCCATCAGATTTCATTAAATTCGGAGGAAAGCAGATCTTCCATATTCCCACCCGAGTGATACCATCTTTATAATATCTACTTTTTTCAATAAACCATAACCTCCAGTCTGTGTGGTGTACTGTAATCGGCAACAGGATGCAGCCCATAGCTCCTGTTGAAAATCCAACCAGTTGCAGAATATACACTGTCTCCAGTATTGCTTGTTCCTCAGTTGTCACTATAGTCATCATTTTAGAAACTTCGGACAAAAGCAAAGGGTGCTGAAAAATATGGGATGAATTGTTGTAATTCTTCAATATTTTTACTCCCATTTATCACATTTCTAATCTCTATCACTGCAGTTATTCCTATACTATCATAGATCTATTCACTGGCTTGAATTAGCATTAACTGGATGTTGCCCTTAATGTTTAAATATATATTTCTATGTTTTAGAATAGCTTCTTTTTTTAAAAAAATGTTATACTATTCTAACATTTCTTTTATAAACACTCAAATACCCAACCTATTACTAGGTGACTGAAAAAATAAAATTAAAAATATCAAATGTATGAAAATCTTAAATAAAGTCACAATATTGTTTCATAGAACAAAATTACACATTGGGTGCCACAAATAATTTTTAATAATAGCTAACTCCTATTCCCCCAGCAAAACTTTTTACATTCTCATTTATATTATGTGTTTTAATTTGCTGTCAACTGCCTCGAGTCTTTGGAGATGGGGCGGTATATAAACTGAAATAAATAAATAAATATCCTAGTTATATAGCTTTATTTCTTTCAAAAGATTTTAGAATGGTGAATCTTTAGTATAAGGTGACCAGACGTCCTGCTTTTGGCGGGACAGTCCTGCTTTTTAGGAATTTGTCCAGCATCCTGCGGTGTTTAAAAAAAGACCCAATTTTTGAAAATTTATGCTGAGGGCGGCTCCCGAGCATGCAAGGAAGAGGGGGAGCTGAAGCTGTGGGCAACGGGCGGATGAGAGCAGAAAAGACATGCTGTGCGTGCCGCAGGCACGGAGTGAGTAAGGGAGGGAGGAAGAGAGGGATTCCCCTGGAGTCCCCCCATCATCGTCCCCCCACCCTGCCGCTGCCGCCTCTGCCACCGAAGCCTGCCTGTTCTCTCCCATTTCGGCTGGATGCACTGCAATTTAGCCAGACTTCAGAGGCAGAGCTGTTTTTTTTCTTTTCCCTCTCCTGCTACCTCCTCGAGGTGCTTTGCAGCAAAGAAGATTTAAGGAGGGAAGCAGGGTGGCTTAAAGAAATGTAAACAGGAAGGGGGGGGAGAGAGGCAGGCAGCCTTTAAGCAACTGTTGGGAGACTGGAGGTTCTTTATTTTGGTTTGCTCTGTGTTCTTCCTTCATGCAAAAACAAAACGATCTGATCTGCAGCTAAAGGTCATTGGAAGCAATGTTGTCAGCTTGGAGCATTTCACCTCAGTCTTTAACCTCCTCCTCTAAAACAGATGGGTTGG
>JANHFP010423871.1:0-10547 GCA_032468135.1 Calamaria suluensis
GATTTCCTCCATCCATTTCCTTATTTGGTTCCAAAAGACACCGATGATTGGACAAGTCCACCACATGTGGTAGTATGGATGTCATACATTCTAATACCAGTAGCACTATCAAAGTCAATCATAATTATTACATTCAGTCAGCTCATATATTTCTAGTACATGATACCCATTTGTCTTAGTTTACAATCTTATCACTGTTCAATTATTCCAGATTTTGTCTTATTATTACTTCCATTTTATTATATGACAATGTATACATTGAACAGCATGGTATTTTGGTATATTCCATTTCTCCCATAAATTCCTTAAATATATTCTCCATAGCATCTTTTGTATTTTGAAAAAGTAATTCAATCTCCATCAAAAATCCCCAGTTTAAGCTATTTATTCAGTCCTTCTGCTACCATTCAAAAGGTGTACTGAACCTAAACAATCAGCTCATAGATAGTCCCAGGGTTTTAAAAAAACCTTGGAGCTTCTTTTCATCAGTGGGTGAGACTCTGTGATGATCTGGCCAAATCCAATTACCAGGGAAAAAAACCCCAACACAAACGCACCAAAACAAAAATATCTTTATCAAAAAGTTCACTGCACTTTTTGAAAGCAAAACACAGATCACAAACTGAAATAATTACCAGCAAGAATGTTGGCTGCAACTCAGAAAATAATTATCACAAACCAAAACTGGTCAGGAAGCAGGAGCAAGACACGAGCAGATCTCTAAAACAAAAACACAATTTGATCCCAGCAAAGAATCCCACCCATTCTCTTCCTTATAAGGCTTTCCCCCTGATTAATGTTTGCTCAGGTGCAAACGTTCCTGATGTTTCTTACCCCGGCGTTGCTCCCTAGCATCCGCCAGGATGCTTCTTTTTCTTCCTCTGAGTCCTCACTCTCAGCTGTGGGGGATAATTGATCTGTGACATCATCCCCAGCCAAGTCAGATAACCCCTCAGTGTCTGAATCTGACTGAGGCTGAGGCACGACACATTCCCTTGGCACCTCAGCAACATCACTCCATCTTGTCTGGGGACTCACATCTGCTCCCCCTTTCTCTGGAAGCCTCCTTTCATTCACACTCACTTTCGCCGTGGCTGCTCCCTCTTCCAAATCCATTGGTGAACCTGCCAAAAACCCTTCTTCTGGGATGATCATCAGTCCTGGATTTCCTGGTCCCTTGGCCATTCAGGAGAAAGTAAGAAAACACTGGCTTATTGTTGCTCCTCTAGCCCACACTGCCAAAATAAAACAGAAACTATGTTTGGGTACGAAATTTTACTTTGAGTGCATCAAGCTGATGAGGAGCCAAACAATCCGATACATATGATACATTAGATACAGACATAAACACTGGTGTAAAATAACCTCCCAGTAATTGATGATCCATTTGGCATGCCTCTTGACAATCCCGCCCCATAGCCAATCAGCCAATCACCAACCGTAGCCAGCATAATCCAGGTTCAGCAATAGCAGTCAGTCCGAAGCAGGCATCATAACCCAGGATCAGCAGCAGCCTCCCAATGCAAACTCACATATCACCACCAACTTTTCATCGTGCACCTTCTTCAATTGCAAGTCCCCTACACCTTAGTGATGTGTAGTCAATGCAGAACTGTCGAGAGGTGAGGGTCTCAACAGAAACACTTCTCTCCCTGTTTGCCCCTTGTTCTCATCTGATTTTGATATTTAAAGCTTTCTTATCTTGGCTTGTATTGGCCGGGCTGATCTGTGGATTATAATTGAAACTATAGAAGAGGAGAAGATACCCAATTGGGCAAAGAAAGCAAAAAATCCAGCTTCAGTGCCTAGTTCAACATTAACAAGCTGAGCCCAACAAAAATCAAGTGTTACACTTTTACAACACAAAAAGGTAGCACCAATATCAAAAGATATGCAAGCAATACTACAAGTGATTGCAGACTCGAAAAAAGTAATTGCAGATTCAAAAAATGAATTGAAAATCCTGATGAAAGAGGACTTTGCTAAAATGAACCAAGAATTCAAAGAACTTCAACAATCAATAACAGACAGCCAACAAAGAATAAAGAAGATGGAAGACAAGTCGGAGGAGGTGGACCAGAGACTAGATCAACGTCAGCAGGAAAACCAGAAATTAACTCAAGCAAATATGGAATTGGAAGACAAGATGGTGATAGCGGAGTTTGAGAGGGCATCATTCTTCTTGAGATTCCAAAATTTTATTGAAGAAAAAGATGAAAATCTGTTGGAGATGAAGAGTAACATACTTGTGGAGCTAATTGGAGTAGACGTAGACCAAATGCAATGTGAATTAGATCAAATTTATAGTCAACTCAAGCTATGCTAAGAAAAATAAACTACCAAGAGAAATTCAGATAAGATTCCTTAAAAGAGTAATAAGAGATCAAATTTTGGGAGTTCTAAGAGAACACTGAAATATAAAGAAAAAGAGCTTATAGTCCTTAAACAGATTCCAAGAAAAATTAGAGAGGCCAGAAGAAATTATCAATTCCTAACAATGAAACTGCAGATGAAAAGAATAATGTTTAGATGGATGATTCCAAAAGGATTATTAATTTTTTGGGGTGAGAAAAATTTTTGATTGATCAACAGATTTGAAGTGGAGTTATTTTATAAAGACCATAAAGCACTCTTGGAGGGAGAAGCAAAGGAAAACAAGAATAAGAAGGAGGAGTCTATACCAGGAATAAACAAACAGAGGAAAGAAGACACAGACCTGAAGAACAAAGGGAGATGTCCCCCAGAAGACTGAGACCCAGAGATAAATGAAACTATGGATTGATGAAGAGATGCATGGAAAACTGAAAGTTAAGGGAAAAAAACCTTAACTAATAAGAGATGGACTTTATAGGATATTCCTAGCTGCAAGTCTTAATGAGATATGAAGAAAGAAACGACAGTTAAAAGTTTTAAGATTAAATATTTTTTACAAGGAACGTTGATATAAAATATTTTAATGATAATAGAGGATATTAACTAGATTAAATATTGAGTTTATGACTGAAAAGAGAGAGAGATTTTAAGTTAGAAATGTTAATGTTAGGAAACCTCTGATATAACTATAGAAAAAGAGAAGGAAATTTAATACTACTGTATATAGTTGGAAATGTATTTAGTGATTATTATCAGATAAGATTGTGAATAAGAAAAATTGAGACCTTGCAGAGCTGGAAGATTAATAATAGAATTATAGAAAAGAAATATATGATACTTGGGAAAAAAGAGAAGTTTTTAATCAATTAATATTACTATGTTTTTTATGATAGATTACTAAGAAATATAATTTTGCATTGTATGAACTACTGAAATAATATGAAGACACCAGTCTGTCTGCTTAAGCATGAAAATATACCCAATGCCTACCCCACCACCACTTCTCTTTCCCTTTATTTCAAACTCCCACCACCCTTTGGAAAACCTAATAAAAAAAATCACAAAAAGAGAGGTCATATTCAAACCAAAATTTTAGTGACATACCCTGTTGAAAACATTTTTTACCAATGCAAATTAAAGTCAAACATAGGAGATGAGTATGGCAGTGAAAGCATTAAGGATATGATAGCTACGGGTTAAACTCTGGAGTGCTCCTCTTCCCTTGGTGCCCTAAAGCATGTAATTATTTTGCTACATTTATCAAATTTATAAATTTTCTTTTATTTCATACCTTTAATTCATTCTGCTTCTGCTTCTATTCTTATTCTGCTTTTTTTTAACCTGAAAAGAGTAGTTGATGAATATGTATGTGTGGATGTATTATGTACGAAAATAAATCAATATAATAGTAAATGTAAATGAGAAGCTAAGAGCACGCATTTTGTTCATCACTAGGTGGCTCCAGTCATCTAGTTATCTTCTTATGGTACATCCTTATAATCTGTTATCATGCTAGACCAATACATTTATTTATAACAAATTTAATACATACTATTTTAAAAACAACCTTGTTTATATACTGAATATATTTCTGTTATGCTTAATAATATATTCTGGAGAAAAAACATATTCTACATTTAAGTCTGTCTTCCCTAGTTATAAAGTCAGAGGTAGCTAAGGAATTCATGGTCACTATGGAAACCATTGGCCTGTCCAGATTACTGAGGGTGCAACACATTGCAGAAGCTACATTTGATCCAGTGTGAGTCTTGAGACAGTGACAATGTGATTTAGAGGTGGAAGTGTTACCATTACTTTCCATAATCATATGCAACATGATTAGTATATGAAGCTACAGGACAAAATCATATACTAGCATGGAATTAATATCAATATTCTGATGATATTCATTTATATATTTCTACCCTTGCCCTATCAAATAATACTACCTGTCGACTTCTGGCGTGGGTGATGACACGGCGTTGCACTTGGGGAAAGAGCTCCGCTCCTAATCAAGCAAACTTTGTTTCTGGAAGGCGAGTTCAATTTAGTGAAGGTGAGCTTCTGAAAGGGGAAGAACCCGGGAATGCAAGGAGGTGCATGACCTCGCAGTTTACCAGAGGAAACCCCCAGGATCCAGGTTCAAAGAGAATCGGCTGGAAGAAGGCCGCCCTGAAGCTGCGGGTGTCCCCTGAATGATGACAGGGGAAGCCAAAGAGAAATTTAACTGCAATATATACAAGTGAGTAAGGAACAGTTTTTGATTCTCCCCAAGCACTTTCAAGATCTGAATGTTCCTGTGAGTTATGCTTTGCTGTAGATAAAAGAGAAACGTGAAGTTTATAGAGAGAGAACAGAGTGAAAAAAGAGACGGGAATCGTGGGAAGGTAGCTGAAGGTGTGTGCGCGCTAGAGGCTTTGAATGCGGAGAAAGGATGAGTTTTTTGGAATGAAAAGAAAAAGAGAGGAAAGAGAGAGAGAGGTGGAGAAAGTTGGAGAACGTCATTGAAGGGTTGTGGAAAATGGAGATTGTAAGACTTGATTGAAAAAGAAAAAGAGTGAACTGGGAGATTGGGAGACTGGGAGGCAGAGAACATGCAAGAGCACGGAAATTCTTGTGAACAACCTAGGTATTGATAAAAATTATATTATAGAGAATACTGAAGAAGCATACAGAATATATACTAATTATGCCAGATGCCATAAATTACCAGGGGAAATCCATGTCAAATTCATTAGAAGATCTTTGAAATAACATGAAAAAAGCTAGAGACATCCAAATTAAATATAAAGGGAAAGAAATCACTGTTCTTAAACAAAAACCAAAATGAATAAGAGATACAAGAAAAAAGTACAACTTTATGACAAAATATTTTATCAAACATAATATTAGATTTAGATGGTTGGTACCAGAAGGTGTCTTGGTTACATGGATGGACAAGAAACTCAAAATAGACACCCTAGAAAAGGCAAGCGATTTCTACCAAAAAAGCCTCTTGGTAGAAGAAGAATTGGACAGTGAAGAGGTAACCGAGGAGAAAAGTCAAGAAGAGGAAAGTACAGAAGGAACAGAAAGTAACAAAGAAAAAACTCAAGAATCATCTGAGAATATCAACAAAAAACAGGAAGAGCACACACTTCAAGTTCAAACTAGAGCAAGGAGCAAACAATAGATGGAAAAAGATCTTAAAGTAATATTATACAATATTAATGGTCTCAACTCTCCACAAAAAAGGAAACAAGTATTTCTCAAACTACAAAAGCAAAAAACAGATATAGTTTGTCTTCAGGAATCCCATATCAGAAATCAGGATAAGAAACTACTTGAAGCCCCAAAGCTTGGAAAATTATTTGCAGCTCTTACACCACATAAAAGAAGAGAAGTAGTATTCTACATCAAAAATTGGCTATACCCAAAATAAATTTTCAAAGATAAGGACGATAGGATCCTGGTAATTGAGGTTTGTTGTTGTTAGTTGCGAAGTCGTGTCTGACCCATTGTGACCTCTTGGACAACGTTCCTCCAGGCCTTCCTGTCCTCCACCATCCTCTGGAGTCCACACAAGCTCACACCAACTGCTTCAGTGACTCCATCCAGCCACCTCGTTCTCTGTCGTCCCCTTCTTCTTTGGCCCTCAATCTTCCCCAGCATTACATTCTTCTCCAGTGAGTCCCTCCTTCTCATTAGGTGGCCAAAGTAGACTTACTTCTAAGTAGGCAGATTGCACAGTAATAATTTCAATGCACATCTACCGAGCAATACATGTCATTGAACTCAGCCAGGGACTTACAAAAGACCTATTCTTTCTTTGAAGGCCAGATTCTGAAGATGAAACTGAAATACTTTGGCCACATAATGAGAAGGAAGGATTCACTGGAGAAGAGCCTAATGCTGAGGAAGATTGAGGACAAAAGAAGAAAGGGACAGCAGAAAATATGGCTGGATGGAGTCACTGAAGTAGTTGGTGTGAGCTTAAATGGACTCCAGATGATGGTAGACAACAGTGGGGTTGTGATGGGTTGGACATGACTTTGCAATTAACAACAACAATTCTTTCTTTTCCCTGCTGGTAATGGGTTGATTGGAAATCCAATCCAGGTTAGTGGCAGATTTTTTTTATATTTTTTTTAAAAAAATATGTGTCACACACATTTTGAATATTTTTGTATATGTTTCTGTACACAACTTGCATAAAGACCCACAACTGACACTTCGAAACTAGCTTTCATTGAAAAAGAAGAAGCTCCTTGAGTGACCCCAAATAATTCATGACTGACATTGACCTCAGGACAGAGAAAGATTTAGAGGTACACTAGGAATGAGGGCTTTGTAGTCTCCTTTGTTTGTATTTCAATTGCTGATGTAATATAAAGCTTGGCCATAGGACACCAAAATTTGATTGACTTCAAGATGAGAGGAATCTTCTCAAGTGGGAAACCAGACTGAGGAAGGCAGTAAGAAGCCCCAGAAATCAAACTCCCCTATGGACTCCTAAAACTCCCTAGAATTAGAGGCAAAGTGACAAAATACAGGCATTTGTACACACCTGTGTACAGGTGCAATTAAATAAATGCAAAAAAAAACCCTGTCCATTCATGAGATTTTCCTGAAGTTCTCCTCATCCCTACCTAGAAGAATTTCTTGCCAAATTCTCTTTCATCAAAGATAACTGGTGGGGGGGGGGGGAGAAAACTTTTCTGACCTGTGTTAAGTTTAACTACTTAGAACAGGCTTCTACAAACTTGGCAACTTGTGGCTAGTTGAGAAATTCTGGAAATTGAAGCCCACAAGTCATGAAGTTGCCAGGTTTGGAGACTTCTAACTTAGGGTGCCACAGGCCAATGCTATATGAAATACAAGACATAGAATTTAAATGGTGATTCCCATACTGGGAGTCATAACAAGGCCCAGAATGCTGGAAAAAGTGCCTAAACACATCCTACTGAGGCTGTAAAGCAATTAGCATCCTTAAACCTCCACCTTACTTGATTTAATAGTTCATGTTTTCATTTATTGTGCTTTTGCCCTCACATATCTTTTTAACATTTCCACAGTGGTACACACTTTTGTGTTGCCAATCCAAATGTGAAGCTTAGGGGCCCTAAGCCTAAATTCTTGTTTAGCAAAATAGTTGAAAACAGAGTAGGGAGGAATAGGCAGAAGTTATGAAATATCACAGCATAAAAATGGAAAGATTCTGCTGAAACATTCCACTGCAAAATAAAGAAGGATGTTAAAAAGCTAGTTTTTAAAGCCAGGGATTATCTGATAGATAGTATGGTATGGAAGGTGAATACACACCTCTCCAAATCTATACTTTCACACTCAAAATTTACAGCTTGAAGCTTTAGTTTGATACCAGGGGTAGATTATAACACCTACCAAATGAGTACACAGTATTCCTCCAGAGTTTTGGGGTGTAATTTTCTATATATAGAGGAGAAGATATGTAAGTTTTTCTGCCCAGCTTCCCTTTCTAGAAAACCATTTTACTATATCAATACCAGAAAACTAGCATTTTGTCAGAGATGAAAATAAAAACTAATCAACTCCCTCTCATGGCAAAGAATAACAACATTGCAAAACGTCCTCTTCTGTAGGAGAAGGGGTGGAGGTGGAGTGAAAGGGGGATCACTCTAGAACCCGTATGTAGTCACAAGTGAATTAAGTCTAACCCCTTTGAGTGTTGATCCTCTAAGCAGGTCCTGACCATTCATTGAGAAAATTCCTGGGCATAAGATTTTAGCAATAAATCGGTTTAATTGAAACTTCACATCTGGTCTTTCCCACCTGGCAGATAAGTGAGAGGAACAAAGACAAAACATCACTAGATGTGAAAAATGTTCATGTATATATAACAGAGAAATCCAATTATTTTGCCCCAAACCCTCCCCTTGGAGAAGATTTCCTCCCCTTTGTGGGAGGAAACAGCCTAGAATTGATGTCCTCCATAGTGTCTCTTGGGCTTATATATGTAAGCCTTCTTTGACAAGCAGGAGACTTATTTATTAATAAGTTATTAATCTAGTTTTTAGATTTTATTGATTAAAAATGACAAATGGGAAGCTGGCATGCTAGAAAATTAAGTATCACTTTATTTGTGAACCCTATATGGATGCCAAAGGCAATCTCATCATGAAAAGTTATAAACAAAGATTAATGTACTTTGGAAAGCTAAAAATGGCCAGAAAGATTAGTGGAGCTCAACCTGTCTTGTTCTTATGGTATGATTGGCATATTTCTTGTTGTTTCAGTTGTTACTGTTATATATTTATTCTAAAAATGTGTTTGTTCATATATTATTTTTTAAATAAAATCAATTTAAGCTTTATACCAAAACCTAAGAATTGTATAATTGTTTGTCTCTGTATTTTTTGTTCCAAGCAAAACTGTTTCGCATCAGCTAAATATTGTTGGGTCAAATAATTCTAATTCTGTCATCTGCTTCAATAATTCCATTGTCATAATGCTCTAATAATTATTGGGGGGGGAATGTTGCTGGGTTATTCCATATCTCTGTATTTTAATTGTTAAATCCTGGTATTTTTCAAATTTTTTTCCAGATCCTTTTGAGCTACACTATTGTCATTTGCCAGCAGACCTGGAGAACAAAACATCTGGCCAACAGATTGGAAGATAACACTCTATAGACCAATACCAAAGAAAGAAAACTTAACAGAGAGTGCAAACAGAGGGTACAATATCCTTAATTTAACAGGCTATAATATATATATATATTGAATTTTAAGTATTCCAAATGGCTACTTGTGTTTGTTTGATTTTTAATTTTCAATTAACAGCAGGTCTTTGTATGGGAGACCCAGACAATATGCATTATACCACTGGCATAGTCTTTAGACACACTACAGCCACAAGGTGGTATCCCAGAGAAAGGCTAAGGCTAGTAGTAGGAATAATAGTGGTAGTAGTGTTGTCCCCAACTTGGGTCTGAGCCGGGTGGATGCCAGACACAAGGTGCAAGGTTGCTTTTTATTGGAGTACTCAATGGAAAAGTATGCTGTATACGTTTTCACTATAAGAAAAGGTGGGACAAGGCAAGATAATAAGAAATATTATATAATAAACATTTTACTAATAATTCTACAATTTGTTCTATTGGTCTCTAGCTGCCCCTATTCCTAAGCCTTGGCTAATGAATGCCCCAGGAGTTATCTAATACACATTTTATTGGCTGCAGGCCTTCAGTATTCCTAATTGTTAGGTAATATCTGCAAGTTGTCTAACTCTTGTTACTTTTATCAGCTTTCTAACTACCCAGAATTGTTACAAGATTTACACATGCATATTTCCTGTAGATAAGCATTCTTTGTTCTTGCCGGACAGACTCCCCAATTACAGGCTTCCTGTTTTGCTTTCAAGCGTGTGTCATGACCTGGCTTTATTTTAGCATACTCCCCATCAATATGGTTTCTCTGCAAAAAGGCGGAAGATGTACAGCTCATGAAATATGGTGGAACCTCTGCAGTGATAGTTTAAGAAGGGTGTTAATAGTTTCTGTGAGGAGCTATGAATGGTTTCAACAACTGTGAATAGTTTTGCTTTGTGTTGCCACAAAGGCCAGCTAGTTGCCTAAGAAATGAAAGAATGCTCTACTCCAGTGATGGCTAACCTTTTTGCCATTGTGTGCCACATGTGGGGGGGGGTGCCCTGGAGGGTTGCATGTCTGCGTGCCCACACCCATAATTCAATTCACCCCACCCTCCCTAGAAAGGCTGTGGAGCCTGGGAAGAGTGAAAAACGGGCTTTCCCCCCATACCCAGGCCCTCCAGAGGCTGGAAATGGCCTCTTTTCTGACTTCTGGTAGGCCTACAAGGCCTGAAAATCAGCTGGCCACTGCCTGTTTGCATATCAGAGCTGAACTAGGGCAAGGCTTGTATGCCCACTGATATGGCTTTGCTTGCCACCTGTGTAAAGTGACCAGATTCGCCCAGCGGGACAGTGGGACAGCGTTGAGGGGGGGCTGCGGCCGAGGGAAAGAAAAAAAAGTCACTTTTACAAAATTGCAGGGGGGGCAGGGGGCGCTCCCTCTGCCCCCCCCCTGCTGCCCCCCCGCTGCTGCCCCGCTTCCCCTGCCGTTTCCTGCTCCCTGCTCCCTGGAAAAAAAAACTTTTACAAAATTGCCGGGGGGGCAGGGGAGTGGGGGGTGCTCCCCC
>JANHFP010423907.1:0-10545 GCA_032468135.1 Calamaria suluensis
CTCTCTTGGCATTGCGCCCTTCATTGAGGGTGTGTGGGGCAAGGGCCAGGGGCCATCCTAGGGAAGGGGGGGCATTCTCTAGGGTCCATAGTTTAGTATCATGTATATACCTGGAAAAGAAAATGAACATTACAAAACATCTAAAAAATAAGTACATAAAATGTAAAATACAATACAAAAATACATACCTACACATACACTGACATAAAATGGCTACTTAATACATTTGCGTTTTACAACTGTCATACCTATCAATATGTACAATCCTATCTTAATTCTTCAAATAAATTCCGTATCATTTAATTACCTAGTTTTAGATTTAACCAATTATGCCACCTCCTAAACTTTAAAATGTTCCAATTCTTGTCTTCCTTTCAATTTCATAGATAATCTATCGGCTTCTGCTGTTTGATATATTTTATTTATTATTTGTGTATTTGAAGGTAGGTTTGGATTATTCCAGTTCTGTGCCAATAGTAATCTTGATGCTGTTAGTATATGGATAATTAAGTAAAATAGATGTTTTTCTATTCTGCCTCCAGGAATACCCAAAAGGGACATTTCTGGTGTCATTTGGAGATTATAACCCAAAATATCTACTATCCAACTTTTTATTTTATCCCAAAAATTTTTAACCTGGGGGCATGTCCACCACACATGGAAAAAGATACCCTGACTTGAACCACATCTCCAACAGTTTGGTTTCATATTTTTATACATCCGCACCAATCTCGCTGGTGGTAAATGCCAGCAATGGAACATTTTTAAGAGGTTCTCCTTATGAGCAGCCGACAATGTCATTTTATAATTGGTAGTCCATAGCCTATCCCATTGATTCAGTGTTATTGTTTTTCCGCAGTTCCTGGACCACTTTATCATCGTTTCCTTCACTATCTCATGTTCTGTTAATATGGTTAATAAAAAATTATATACTTTAGAAATTAATTTAGTTTCTTCCTCTATCATTAATTTATCAAAAACCCTTAATTTGTCCTCTATGTCATATTTTGCCTTATCTTCTTTATATTTTGTTGTAATTTGGAAATATGTTCACCAATCCATCAGTTTTCCTTGTGATTCTAATTCTGTCTTTGTTGGAATATTCCCTTGTTTGTCCATTAATTCTTGATAAGTTCAAGTTGTTCCGCAATCCTACCCATCAAAGATAATTTAAGTTTGGCCCATATTTCTAGATCTTCTTCTATTTGCTTAACTAATACCTCATAATTATCCTGTCTAATAGATTTGCATCTGTTTGTGAGCCATATCCCTAAATATTTTATCTTGGGTGAAATCTTTAATCCTAATTTCTCTTCCGTTTCCTCTCTTTGTTTCTTAGTCTGGTTCTTGGAAAACATCTTTTGTCTTTTGTCTATTTAATTTAAACCCAGCCACTTTACCAAATTCTTCTATTTTTTTCAACCATTTGACTCCAGTCTCTAGTGGGTCTTCAATTATCAATACCAGATCATCTGCAAATGCCTGCACCTTGTATTCCTGTTTCCGAATTGATAATCCTTTTAAATTTACATTCCCCCTTATTTCTCGGAGCAACACTTCCAAACATAATATAAATAATAGGGGTGACCACAGGCACCCCGTCTTACTCCTTTGCCAATTCTAATCTCTTCTGAAAGTTCTTTATTTATCATAATTCTTGCTGTTTGATTGTTGTATATTGCTTTAATTAGTGCATTAAATTTATCCCCAAATTTCATCCTAATCAATAATTTAAACATAAAGCTCCAGTTTAGGTTATCAAATGCCTTCTCAGCATCCACAAAGATCATTGCCAGCTGCATACCCGGATGAACCTCATAATATTCTAGTACATCGATGACTGTTCTCAAGTTGTTTCTTATATTTCTTCCTGATAGAAACCCATTTTGATCCATTCCAATTATATTATTCAAAGTACTTTTTAGTCTTTCTGCCAATATATTCATTCGTATTTTATAGTCCAAATTCAAAAACAAGATTGGCCAGTAGTTTTTAATTTGGTCTCTGTTGGAGGGATCTTTCGGTATCAATGTTATCAGGGCCTCTTTCCATGAATGTGGAAGACTCCTCTTGTCCAGTGCATCTTTATAAATTTTGACTAATAATTTTTCTATTGTAGATTGGAATACCAAATATAATTCTGCTGGGATGCCCTCCGGGCCTGGGGTCTTATTTCTTTTTTGCCACTCGATCGCCCTTCTTATTTCTTCTATTGTGATATGGTTGTTCAGTATCTCCCTTTCTTCCTCCATAATTTCTGGTGTTGTTTTATTTACCCAATATTCTTCTAACTGCTCTTCCGATAATGCCTCCTGATTACAAAAGTTCTTTATATAAATCCTCAACAATCTTCTTTCTCCTTTCTCGATCATAACAAATATTCCCTTGTTTATCAATAAGCCTTTGGATCATCTTATCCTCCTGTTCTTTCCTCAATTTATATGCCAACCACCTTCCTGATTTGTTACTATGTTTAAAGTAGATTTGTTTTGTTTGTTTTAGTTTATATGCCAATTCATCTTGAATTTGTAAATTCATTTTATGCTTTATTAATTCCTGCTCTTGTTGTAACTTCTCATCAACGCCATTTGCTAATTTTGCTTCTAGTTGTCCCAATCTATTTTGCAGGTGCATTTGCTCTACCTTCTTTATTCTGTTTTTTTCTAGAATTGAAGGTGATGGTCAGGCCCCTTATATAGGCTTTAGTGGCATCCCACAGAGTTTGAATTGTAATTTCTTCGTTCCAATTCTGTTTTAAAAAGAGAGCCAGTTCTTTATGTATCATATTTTGGTATTCCTCATCCTCTATCAAATTTAATTTCATGGTCCAATGACCCCTAATTTGCTTCTCTCCCTTAATTGTAAATGTGATTGGGTTATCATCTACCCACATCTTTGGGCCTATTTCCTCAATCCTCATATTAACCTCTGCCTGGGCCCATACCATATCTATTCTTGATTTGGATTTATGGGGTATTGAATAAAATGTGAATTACTGTTTTTCTGGGTTACGCTCTCTCCAAATGTCTTTTAGTTGTAGCTCTTGCACCAGTTCGAAAAATAATTTAGATATCCGTTTCTTTCGTGACATCTTTTTTTTCTCTTTCATCGATTTATAATCCAAATTTTTGTCTATGACTGCATTGTAATCCCCCAATATAATCACATTACTGTTCTTTATTTCTATTATTCTATTATAAAGGTTTTCATAAAATTTTTCCTGTTTTTCCTCTATATGCATATATTCCCCACCAAAATCATATTGTTATTATTGTATGTGATTTCAATTATTAATATCCTCCCTTCTGGGTCATAAAAATTTCCTTGGGGTTTAGCCAATCCTGTACATAAAATAGTACTCTTTTCTGGTGCAAGAGCTACAAATAATTTTCTTAATTTGGGAAAATCTAATAACTTCTTGTCCTGTATACTAATATGGGTTTCCTGGAGGCAGATTATTTCAACCGATTGTTTTAGTAGTTTGTGAAGTGTTTGTTTTCTTTTCTGTATGGAATTTAAGCCATTTATGTTACATGATAGGATTTTGAGTTCAATTGACGTTTATTTTTTCGCTCTTGCTCTTGTTTGGATCTGATTTGTACTCTCTTCTGTTTTTTTTCTTAAGTCTTCTGTTTTGTTGTTGTCTTCCTCAGTAATTTGTTCTATTTCCTCTCTCCTTTTTTCTTCTTGTCTTTTTTCTTCAGGTGTATCTTCTATTTCTAGTGTTTCTTCTATTGATAGACTTTCTCTATAAAATATTCTTCCTTTTCCCAATGTGTCCAATTTAATACGTTTCTCCAACCACGTTACCATCAACCCTTCTGGCAATAACCATCTAAAATGGATGTTATGTTTTACCAGGTATTTCGTGAGGAAGTTATATTTTTTCCTTCCTTCCCTTATTCTTCTTGGGACCTGCTTTAAGACTATTATTTCTTTTCCTCTGTATGAGATCTGAGACTTCCCTGCCCTTATCAATATTTCTTCTCTTAGAGACCTTCTTAAAAATTCCATGTGTATCTCCCCTGAGAGCTTTTGCCGCTTAGAGTAATTGGTGTATACCCTATACAACTCGATGTTGTCCAATATGTAGTTTTTGTCGATTAGAAGGGATGCTAGAATTCCAGCCACCTTATCTTTAAGATCTTCTTCTTTTGTTTCCACTACATTCTGGAGGTGTAGGTATACTGCAGACTTATCTAATTCGAGCTGCATTATCGCTCCCTCCAATTCTTGTTCTCTCACACTTTTTTGTTCTCCAGCCAAATCAATTTTTTGTTCTATTTTATTCGTTTTGCCTTCAATTAATTTCATTTTTGTTCTGATGTTATCTTAAATTCGTGTAATTCTTTCAGGCTTGCATCAAATTTCTTTATTTCCTCTCTCATCTCTTCTATCCCCAATTTAAGTTCTTGTTTTAGCAGTTCATGTTCTTTATCTATTGTCCCTTGAATCTCATTTTTCAAATTTGTCATATTTCCAACTAATTCCTCTTTTAATTCCTCATGCTTTTTATCAATTGTCCCTTGTAATGTTTCTTGCATTTTTTCTATAGAGTTTTGAATGGTCTGAAGGGTTGGAGCTTTCCAAGTCGTGGTTGTCAGTGTAATGGGTAAATTGGTTGTCGACTTGCTAGTGACTGTTTTTGTAGTAGATGAAGACATTTTGATCTTCCTTATCCAAATTAATTGATTATTAAATAAATAGTTATTTAATCAATTACCCTTCTTTCTATAAATATTCTTATAAGATCCTATAAGCAACAATCAATAATCAATGTTCAAAGTTAAATAGTTAATAATCAATAATCAATATCACCTTAATCTAATATAGTATAATCAATATAATATAATATTCAATCACCAATCACCAATCTTATATTATAGGACACTATCTTAAAATTAAAAGTCAATCAATAGTTGTATAATTTACATTTATATTAGAAGATACTTCATTAATAAGAAAAAAAATCACTGACAATTCATCACATCTATATTTAACTGGTAACTAAAATTGAGTTATTACTTAATAGTTCTTAATTAATATGCAGTTCTTAATATTAGCAATTGCTATTTAAATAAATTGATTAAGTGCGTGGAGCTTCTTCTCCTTCTTTCTTCTCCTTCCCCTTTTCTCTCCTCCCCCTTCCTTCCTTCCTTCCTTCCTTCCTTCCTTCCTTCCTTCCTTCCTTCCTTCCTTCCTTCCTTCTTCTTTCCCTTTCTCCATCCTTCGGGTAGAGCAGGATTATTTCAAGGAGTCAATGTAAACAACCACAGCAACCCCCGAGTGACTTTAACCTCGTTTCCTCCAGTTACACCGCTGCTCCCGATCTCACAACGAAGCACCTAGACGATCAGATATTTAGGCCGAGGTTTGCAGCGACGCGATCGGCTCTTTTCTCTCTCACCCCACCGATTTTGCTGCCTCGTCCTCGTCCTTCAATCTTCTTCTTTCATGTTTCGATTCCGTTTCTCTCCTTCTCTTTCACTGATCTTCCACCGATTTTATCAAATCTCAGCTTCTTTCTGCTCCTCTCCTTCTTCTTCTTCCACAAACTTCCCACAAACTTTCTTTCTACTTTCCAGTCCTTTCACACCCTCTCCGCTCCGCTCTTTTCTTCTCCACTCCTTCCGCACAAATCTGCAAAGACACCAATCATTCTTCCATCTATTTCTTGCTTCGCCCCACGAATTTAGCGCTATTCCAGTCTCTCTGCGAAGATTCACTGGTGGAAATTTTAATACAAATCAAGTTTTTTGGGAGAGTCACCCTCTCCACTTTACTCACACATTGGTAGTCAGTTGTATTCTTTTTTGGCCTCAATATTCGCATTAAAAAGGGGGCAGCGCGGCTGTGGATCGGCCCTTCAAAATGGATAGCCGACCTCTTTAGTCCAAGATTCCTGGGGATCTTCTTGGTGGATCGCAGTTTTGCACCACTCACTGCGATCTCTGCCACTTCCCCTTCCAGAAGCAGTCCTCCACTAGAATCTGCTTACCCTATAACGGGTTTTCTTGGACAAAGTTTGCCTGTTCCGCAGCGGAGCTCTTTGCAAAGCGCAACGCCACACCGCCAGCCCAAACCGGAAGGGTATCCTTAGTTTTTCTTAGTTTTCCGCTTCTCCATTTTCGCTTTTTTTTTGTAAAAAAAGATGACATAGGTGTAATATGTAATGTGTTGTTGTTTGTCTGAGGTTATGTTTATCCATTTTTAAGAACTGATGATTTTCAAGATGTCATTATATGTAAAATGATAGAATGGAAAGAGTGTGTACTTTCTATTTGATAATAATCCTTTGCTACATTTTCCTTTGAATCCTCCAGAAAGGATGATCCCAAAAAGACCACACTGGACAACTGAGAATAACAAGGAACATTGAAAAACAAACCAAACTGAGGGAAAAATAAAACTATTCTCCAATTCCTTTAGAAAGACAAAGGAAAGAAAACCAAGAAGTTATTTTGAGATGGAAATAGTAGAGAATGTGGAATTCAAACATGCATTACAGAAATAGATCCAAGAAGATTATTTTTTCAATTTCAGGAAAATAGAAAGATATGTTGAAGTCAGTGACGGGGGAAAGGTCCATTGGATAGGCACATAGGGAAGACAGTAGTGCAGGCCTTCCCATGAGGGGAAGAAAAGTGGTTAAATCAAAGCACCACAAATCAAGGACTCAAACATATATTTGACCTTAAGAATATCAGTGGCAGAAAAGCTCCATAGAAGCGCCTATTGTGAGAAAAGGAGACTTTGAATGACAAGTGATTGTGCAGGGGAGAATCTATTCTATACTAATTATCTGAATGTGGTAAAAGCTAAGGTCAGAGCTGCTCTTTTCTGGTTCATGGAAGGATCCACACAGGAGAGATGGCCTACAAGTGCTCCCAGTGTGGTAAATGCTATAGCAAAAATAGCAACTTAATGATTCATTATTATTATTATTATTTATTAAATTTATATACCGCCCCTCTCCTCGCAGACTCGGGGCGGTGTACAGCCAACAATACTAAAATACCATATATACAAATATACAGATTAAAAAACGATTAAATTCTTACAATGGCTATAAAATTTTTAAAAATTATTTAAAATTATCGATATTAAAAATTCCAAATTATTTCCCCTAAAAAACCCATATTAATTTATCCCAGACCAGCTAAACGGAAAAGGTATGTCTTCAGCTCCCGGCGAAAAGTTCTTAAGTTCGTTCCAGAGGGACGGGCCTGCCACAAAGAAGGCCCTTCTTCTAGGGGTCACCAACCGACATTTCGAAGCCGATGGGACCCCCAATAGACCCTCTCTGTGTGTACGTAATTGCAAAGGCGTCTCGGGTTTGGAGCTTCCAGTGGACTGCTAGGGAGCCCATCCTTCCACCCCCCAGAAAGACAATCCTGGGGAATTTGGGGGGCTCTCCCAAGTCCACCCGCTCAGCCCTATTCCCTTCTTCCCGGGAAGGGGTTTTTCGAGCTGCTTGCCAGCTGGTCGGTGCTGACAGGCGGCCTTGACAGATCCTGAGGCTGGCATTCCCCGAAGGCGAAGTCCAAATATCTTAAAGCTGCCAAAGTTAGGCTCACAGAATTATAGGTTTGGAAGGGACCTCAGAGGTCTTCTAGTCCAACCTTCTGCTCAAGGCAGGGGATCTTATGCCATCCTGATCTAATGGTTGTCCAGTGTATAAAGAGCAACAAAGATGATTGGCTGGATGCCAAAAATATGATGAATGAAGAAAAGGACTAGGGGTGACATGATATGAGCCTTCCAATATTTTTTTTTAATAAAAAGTTTTATTGGTTTTTAAACAAATTTTTCCATTTAGGGAAGGTAAAGGGATATCAAATTTCTCATACAATGGTACAGCATACTAAGGCACATACATTTTAATATATTGGTAGTATTTCCTCCGGTTCGCAAGAAGTTTATATTTTTCCTTATATATTCACAACTATATACTATATATATTTCTCCCCCATGACAGTTTCATCTATTCTGATCATCTTTCACTTATCTTTTTGCATCTATCACTTTTTCTTTTTCTTCTTGGATCTTAGCCTTTTAGACAACGGCTCCTCCCCCACCACCTCCGGGACAGGCCCAGCATCACCCCCATTCTCCTCCTCTTGTTCATCTTCAACCTCCCCTTCCTCAACTCCCGCAATTTCTCCTTCTAGAAGGGCTCCATGTTCTTTCATGAAGGCCTCAGCCTCCCCAATAGTATTAATTCTAACTCTGTTCCCTTCCCAGAAAAACAGCATACCTTCAGGCATCAACCATCTAAACATGATTCCTTTAAGGTACATTTTTTTAGATTAAAAAATATTTCCTTCTTATTTCACGTACCTTTTTCAGAATCTGTTTAAGAATAGTTATTTCTTTGCCTCCGTGCTTTAATGCGCCCCCCGGACTCTGAGTACCTCATCCCTTGTGCGTCTTCTCAAAAATTTTACATGAATTTCTCTAGGGACATTGTGTGTTTTTGCATAATATGAATTCACCCTATAAATCTGATCAATGTCCCACCTGAGATATTCTTCCTCTTTCCCTATAAATTCAGCCAACATTTCAGACATTAATTTTCTAATTTTCAGCATCTTCCAATTAATTTTCAGCATCTTCTTCTTCAATGTTCTGAAACCTAAGGAAAAAAGATGCTCTTTCTAATTCAATATTTAGAATTACATTATCAAGATTCTGTTTTCCCCCTCTGAACACCCCGCATCTCCCCCTCCAGACCTCCCACTCTCTGCTTATTTTCCTCCGCTAGTTTTTGAACATTAGTTAAATCTGTTTTAAAAATTGCAAGGTCTTTTTTGAACTCTGTTTTCATATCAGACATTTCATTTCTTAATGTTTTATGTATGTCCATCTGTCCCACCTGCAACTTTTCCAGCATCTCTGTAACTTTCTCCATCGCTCTTACTCCGGGTTCTTCTTACTTTCCAAAATCAGTTCCAAAGTCCAAAGTCCTTGCAAAACTTCCAAGTCCAGGTACAGTTATATGCAGAGAAAGGGAGAATCCCAGGAAAGAGCAAGCATCCAAAGGTGAAAAACCAAAATTTTTATTCCAAGATACAGTCTCAGAGTATCCTCCAGGGGGAGCTCCACCAGAGGCAAAAAGTCAGGTTCCTAGAGCGTGTCTTCCCATTCAGGAAGTTGAGGACAGGAAGTAATGTAATCCATTCTCAGTAGGGAAGAAGAAGATCCGCCATAGCCTGCTCCCAAAGATGGGAGGGGGAGCCAACCCCCTGCCCAAGATCCAAGTTCTTCAAAATATGCAACACATGCAGACTTTCATACTGTCTTCCCCTCTCCTATTCCGAGAGGGGAAAAACCATCCTTTCAGCATTCAGTTCTAGAGGGGGGGAACACCCCCCCTGTTCTTCAGAAACTTCCAGGTATTTTTCCAAACCTTCCACCTCCACCACTCCTCCTCGCTATTCAGTGGAGACTTCCTCCTCCTTGCCCTTCGTTGTCCCGCTGCTTAATTCTTTCTCTCCTCTGGCGAGGCCAGCTGGGTGGCATGATCAACTACCCCCGCCTTCTGCCTTCTGCCTCCCGGTGCCTTGGGCGAGGCTGGCAATGGCCCCCGGCTCAACCCAGGGTCCCCGGCCAGCTGCCCCCATGGCAGGCATCCTTACTGGACTGCCTGTGCCCCTTAGGGCACACCAGGGAGGCAGATTTCGGATTTTGGCAGATTTCGTCCACCGCCGTCCTCTGCCATAAGTCCTCTCCTATGTGCTCTTGTATTGTTGTGTTTGAAAGTGAAGTAGTCCTTGACAAGTAGCAGATTGTAGCAGATGATTTTATGAGCTATGCTTAGGTTGTATCGAAGGCGGCATAGTTCTAAATTTTCTAAACCCAGGATTTCAAATCTAGTGGCATAAGGTATTTTGTCACGAGTAGAGGAGTGGAAGGGACATGGTGGTTCAATGGGTAAGACAGCTGAGCTTCTTGATTGGAAGGTCAGCAGTTGAAATCCCTAGTATCGTGTAATTGGGTGAGCTCCTGTTACTTGTCCTAGCTACTGCCAATCTAACAGTTTCAAAAGCAACTGTAAAAATACAAGTAGAAAAAATAGGGACCACCTTTGGTGGGAAGGTGACAGCGTTCCGTGTGCCTTTGGCGTTTAGTCATGCCGGCCACATGACCATGGAGATGTCTTCAGACAGCGTTGGCTCTTTGGTTTGAAATGGAGATGAGCACCACCCCCTAGAGTTGGAAACGACTAGCACATATATGTGAGGGAAACCTTTAGAGGAGTGGAGGACTCTTCTTGTGAAATATTTCTTTACACGTTTGATTGTATTAATGTTAGATATGCATTGTGGATTCCAATCAGATGAGCTGCATTCAAGGATTGGCCTAGCAAATGTTTTGCATGCACTGATAAGGAGTGTAATATTTCGGGAGAAGAAGCTGCGCAAGATTAGATTTACAACCATTAATGCCTTTTTTGCGATGTCATTAGAGTGGGTTTTGGCACTTAGATCATTTGTTATGAGTACTCCAAGGTCCTTGACAGAGTGAGGATCATCAATGAGATCA
>JANHFP010423920.1:0-10545 GCA_032468135.1 Calamaria suluensis
TGCTGCACATTGCTGGCTCATATCTAAATGGTTGTCCACTAGGACTCCAAGATCCCTCTCACAGTTACTACTATTGATATTCTTTGGATGGAAAAAATACTGTACATAATATAAAATATGCCTATTATAAATTAGAGAATAATAACTCCCATATATGTCAATAATACACTGAGAATACTAAATATTCTTTACTTAGAAAAACATATTAAATATTTTCATTTTTTTATAAAAATAAATAATTGTCAAATGGATATCCTACTATGTGTTCTATAAAAAATACAAAGAACTTTTGTCAAAGTAATGAGATTACACTTTATTTTTTTAATAAAGCTCATCAAACAGCAGTTTGGTTGATTAACTGAATCAGTTTACATTTTACTTTTTTTTCTGCATTGAAACAAAATACCAGAAGATTGGTCCTCTAGCAGTATGAAACTTTACCTAAATATATAACAACTGTCATTCTCACATTTCTTTCTTTAAAAGAAATTCCATTGTAATTTCATTAAAATAATATTAAAGAATTCAAAGAAATTTATAACATAAAATATAACTGAGAATTAGAATTAGAATAATAGAATGTATAATAGAACCACCAATAATAACAGAGCATAACAGCTGCCTCTAAAGACCACTCAGAAACTGCATTTTGTGCAAAATGCAGAGGACCATATATTAGTCGATAGTTGCCACTTTGCCTATTGTTTTATGGAAATTTTGTATTTTTATTTTGTTTCTTCTGTGCTTTTGTATTTTATAATATGAAATGCAAGAACTAGTGTTATAGAAAAACAATAAATAAAGCAAGCAAAGAAATACACATATAAGCAACAGAAAAACAAATAAATTGAAACCGCAGAACCCTGACTTCAACTACTTTTAGCTAAATTGTGCAAATTAAAAACTGAAGAAGACTACTAAAATAAGAATACCAAATTCTGCTTGTGGAGATCAAATACCACTTGGAACAAGCATACAGTTGTCATAGCAGAAATTAAATTCTGAATTATCTGATCACAGATATGCAAATCTCCAAGACAAAACAACTAAAATAGTCTATAATCACTTCAGAAATCACTTCAGTAAGAGACATATCTATTCAAAAAGGGTGGTGAGTATGCCATGATATACCATTCCTGCTGCTCAACTGCATTAGCAAATATTCTAAATTGAGCTGGTGAGCTGTCTGATAGAAGTTTGGTTAGTGAAAATGTATTTTTATATATTTATGCCACTAGCCCACCTTTTAGCTCTGGTCTCTTGAATCATAGAGCCCAATGCGTAGAGGTGGTCCTGATTTTCTCCTTTCTTTTCCCTTAACCAGGTTTTCAGACACATACCAGGTCAACATGTTCATCTAGGATTTAAATCATGAATAGCATTTTTTTATCAGTAACTGACTGGCAATAAGCAGTGGATTTTTTTAAATTGGGGAGCCCAATAAAATTTCCTTGTATTAGTTTACAACCAAAAAAGAAAGGAAGCCAAATAACAGTTCTCTTTTCCCTGCAATGACTAGGATGCGCCCTCCCATGTTATTTTTATCTGTCACTTGTTACATCAGTACTTATGGTATTCATGTTCTATTCCTCCTAACCAGAGAGAGAACAATTCTACAATGGAAGAGTAGCTATTCTGTAAATCCTAATAGAAAAACATACCGGGAGACAGCAACAACTTTTATACTTTGCTTTCATTGACTAAAATCAGCCTTCAGTTCCATTCTAAGAGATTGACTTTGATATAAGCTCACTCTTACATCTATTGACTGATGGTTACTTTCACTAATCAAGATGCTGCATGAAAACACAGCCACTCAAGTTGAGGTCAATAAACATGGCTATCTTAACTGCTGATATACCAGTCAGCTGAGGTGGAATGCATTTTAGATTCTCTACTGTATAATATTTATACAAATTAAATAGTTGCTACTCTTACCAAAACAACAAGAAGAATTTCATTATATTAAGCTTAAGCAAATATTTGGCAATGCTGTTTTGTTGCTTACAAAGACAAAGGAGAAGTTTGCAAATTTTACCACAATTGTGCTTATAATTAATTATTCTAAGACACAGGGAAGTCCTATGAAGTCCTAAAAACTGCATAAAGTTCAAATAAGAACTAGCAAAATAGAACAAGATCCATCCTTTGAACATCTGGGATTATTTTTTAGGACTTTGAAAGTTTACAGAAATGGTTTAAAGTTTTCTATGTCAAAGGCAGAAGTAATGCTAAGGCAATCTTGGGCATTTTTTTCATTTTAAGGGAAGTTGATGTATTCCTGTGACCATCAAGTTGTTTAAAGCTAAATCTACATCACAAATAATGTATAGTGTTTAGGTAAAGGTTCCCCTTGAACACATCTGCCAGTCGTTTCCAGCTGCATGGGGCAGTGCTCATCTCCATTTCAAACCCGAAGAACCAGTGCTGTCCAAAGACACATGGTCATGTGGCCAATAATTACTAAACAACATAGGCACAGAGAACACTGTTACCTTCCCACCAAAGGTGGTCCCTATTTTTCTACTTGCATTTTGGGTGATTTTGAACTACTGGAGATAAGTAACAGGAGCTTACTCAATGGGATTTGAACAACTGAACTGCCAACCTTCTGATCAACAAGCTCAGCATCTTAGCTGCTGAGCCACCAAGTCCCACTATATACACTATATACACTGTACATTAAAGTAAAAAATAACAGTTGACCTGCATTATTGCAGCCTTTCTATCCACTCTTTTCTACCTCTAAGCCTAGAGCAGCTGAAAGATTTACTAAAGATTGTTCAATATTGCATGTCAGGGAGATCTGAACGATATAGACAATCCACAAGGGTGAGTTACTTCTGGAAAACCTTTAAGATCTGTTAAGTATCTGTTTAACCTGGTTTGCTCAGCAACTTGTAAAGCCTTATTTTTGTCTGACTTTAATATTTTACCCTCCATAGTATTGGATTGAAGGTTTTGTAAAACCCCATTTAAAGAAATTGCCCCTGTGGCCAGAACCTGAAACCTTGTACACATATTTCTTCCTGGTCCTTTCTTCAAGAACCTACATACTGGTATATCTATACCAACTCCAAGTAGAAACTGAACTTTCAGTGAAGGACAGGTGGTTTAATTTTCTTCTCTCAGATTGGAACTCTGCTACTACAAATGGTGTCTTAATTGTAGCAATTACTGTTGGAAGACTTAGAATGTCCTCTGTTCTGTTTTGCTTTATTATATTTAATTCTCTTTTCTTTACTTCTTATATGTGTAAGAATGTATTTTCAACCAGGAGAATTTATATCAGTGGTGAAATGCTACCAGTTCACTCCGAACCGGTAACAGTGGCAATGCATCGTTGGGTGAACTGGTAGCGGCAGCAGCACGAGGCTCCACCCACCCACTTTGATGTCATTACTTCCTAGTTTTAACCAAGACATAACCAATTCCCGCTCAGGCGGGAAGCTCCAAAATTGTATGTGATTGTGGTGTGCACAAGTGGTGCACACACTCCTGAACTGGTAGGGAAGGAAAGTAGTTTTCATTCCTGATCTATGTCGTAGTTTTATCATTCTTTTTTTATTTGAGTTTGCTTTTATGTGTTATTTTATGGCTGTAGCTATTTTGTACCTCTTGACAATATATTTTTTTCTTTTCTATTCTTACAATCTTCCTCATCTCTAGGCCATAACAAGAATGAAACTAGAAAACTGAAGCCCTTTCTTCTTTTAGAGCAGAGGTAGGGAATGATGGCATGGCTGGCTCAGGAATTCTGGGAGTTGCAGTCCACAAATCATAAAAAGACCATTGTTCCCTACCCTTGATTTAAAGCCTCAATACTTTTTTGAATAATGCAAAACAGTGCAAACAGTGCAAATTCTCTTCCTGCAGTCATCTCTAAATATTGGCCTATATAAAAAAGAAAAAGAAAAAAATACAAAGTGCCCTTACACCCTTTCAGAAAAACCTTTTCACTGATAACTTTGCAAGGTTAAACTTGCAATTTTTATGCCAGTCAGCAGTTGATGGAAATTCTGCAAGTTGGTTAAATTTGCATTCAATTTAACCAATCCTCGTGCTGGAAGAGCAGTTTTTATATTCCCTGCTTCTTTCATTGAGTTTTCTATTATAATTTCTTCATTTTTTAAATAAACAAGCAGGCAAATGAGAAATTGTTCCAATCTTACTAGCATATAGAAGAAAATGAGTTTTCCTATCCAAAAATAAACAAAAGTTACAAAACTTTGAAGACTAGAAACTGGAAACTGACAACTATTTTCAGAGTTTACTTGTAGGAATTTTTAAGTGACAATTTTCAATTATCTAGTTCAAAGACAGTTTAAACATCAGCAATACCTAATGGAATGCAGTGATTGGATTTTGCCTGAACAGTTATGAAAAGGCACTGTTTTAAGGCACTTTAAGAAGAATCCATAATCTTGAAGAGAAATATCAAAATCAGATTTTCTTTCATAAATTTGTTTACTTATACTGAAGAACCTTTTAGATATTAACTTCATGAAAATTGGCAGGACAGATTATTCTAAATACATGGTTCTAAATTTTGGCATCTTTGAAATAAAATACAGTAAAATATAATTATGTGACAAAAAGATTTATATATTTCTGAATGCTTTCCTTCATTTTGATTATTTTTATTAAATTGAAAGGAAAAAAATCTCAGAAATGAACTGCAGCATTTCAGCATTTCTGTTGGTATGTATTAACGACCCTGGTTCCACAGTGAAATCCTCTCTCTGGTGCTCCACAGTCTTCCTATTTAATATTTTAGATTATCATTAATTCACTCCATGAAGCTTTTCAGAATCAGGAAGAAGGAACAACCAGAAAATCTGAAGAAAGATGAATAAACGAGTAACACAAGATCAGCATCTTCTTTATTTTAGCAATAAAATAAAGTCAAATTTAACTTTCCACCCAAGTTCCTGAGAACAAGGTAGAAAAGCAGAACTTCTCCAAGAAGGAAAAGTAATAATGGAAAATCAGTCTACTGCAACCTAATGTCCTTGAGATCAGTTGGGTTTACAACATAGTACATGATGGTGCCGTGTTCCCTAAGAATTCTGAAAATTTTAGTCCTAGCAAAGCTCAGGGAAACCAGGTTGGAAAAAGCCAGAGAAATGAATCCTGGGCAGTTGAATCTGGTTGCTTAAACTCATTCTTCCCTATCTTGATTTGAAAAAAACAATCACTACAAATCTTATTGCTGATGGATGGATCCAAAGATTTGAATTATGCCTAGAGATACAGCATTTTATACCTTGTACATTTCATAAGATACCATTTTATTATATTAGACTTTTTTAACGGACCTTGGGAACATTCAACATAAACATTCTAAACACCAAATTTTATATTCTGTAGTACTTACTTTAAGAAATAGGCATGATTAAATTTTTTAAATCAATTAAGAGATGAAAATATAATTCAAACATGATTTCAATATGCACAGTTGCAGGCAAGATGGTTGCAAGATCAGAAAAAGGGTATAGCAATGTCTGATGACAATTTGGTGAAACAAATCAGGGACCAAAGTTGAATGCACATAAAAAGGTTGTATAATGTGCTGTTAGAAATAGACTCAGAAACTGAGTTAGTAAAGGATTGTATGATAAAATGGGGACAAAATTTTAATGAACCTATAAGGTTGGAAACATGGGAAAAATATGGGTCAGAAATGTGAATTTTACACAAGCACAAAATTTTAGAGAAATTTTTTATAAAATGTTTTACAGATGGCATTTAGATCCAAAAAATTATCCTGTATGTATCTAAATGTAGAACCAAAATGTGAATGTGAAGATGCTACATATTATCATATATGGTGGACTTGTAAAAAAAATTAAGGTATTTTCGATTAAAAGATTGTGGGTTATGTAAAATTTATTTAAGAAAAGGATAAAATTTACTCCACAATTATTTTTATTAGGAATAATCACTGACTATAATAACATAGAAACAAAATTGATGTTAAATTTTATAACAGCAGCGAGACTTTTGGTGGCACAATATTGGAAAAAAGAAGACTTGCTGACAATTGAAGAATGGACATTAAAAGTATCAAACTTAGCCGAGATGGCAAAAATATCTGCATATTTGAAGGACCATTCAAATGAGACATATATATTGGAATGGAAGAGATGTATTGTTTATATACAAAACAAATATCAATCTAAAAAATTGTGATTAGGATATGAATGATGTACAATTGTTTTCTAGAAAAAGAATTGTTAAGGGAAGGGGAGTTTAAAATAGATATGTTATAGAACTTTTTAGTTTGTGTTAGTATAAGTTGTAACGAATATTATATTTTTTATTGTTTGCTATGGGAAGTGGTATTTTCTTTTATTGTATGGGGGGAAATGTTTAAGATGTATGTTTTATGTTTTTGAAAAAAAATAAAACTTTTGGAAAAAAATAAGAATTTGCCTAAACTGTATCTGTGAACTGTATCAAACTCAGGGTAGGGTATGTCAAAGCATGAATCATTTTTTATTGTTTTTATATTATAACAAATTTGAAACAATCTAAGTTCAGTCTGTTCCTTTGAAATTACTGAAAGCACATTAATATGTAGGCCTCACCATTTGCCTTAAAACAACAAGGTTTGTACTAAAATTTTCCTCAAACATTCTTAGGTCTAATAATAAATACTTACTTGACATTTTGTTTGTTTGCCCTTTTTTACAAATACTGCATATTTTGATTGTGGAACAGAAAATAATGACATAGATTAAATGTTAACAGTATTCTCTGTGATATTAGAATAAGCTAATTGATCTGATTTTAACAAGAAAGAATTTTACTGCTGCATTTTTCTAGCATATTTTATATATGCGTACTTTCAAGTCAGCCTTGACTGCTGATGATTGCATTGGCAATTTTTTTGGAAGTGGTTGCTCTTACCTCATTCCTCAGGGTGATAGTGTGTAGCCCAAAGTCATCAGCTGGTTTCTGGGTCTGAAGCAGAACTAAAATTCCAAGTCTTTATCATTACCTGTCTCTTTCTAGCATTACACCTGCTTGTAATGTATTTGAAGTACAAAGTTGATTGTATGCATTGTGACATACTTCCATCCAATAAATTAAAGCAGATTTCAGAACTGGTATATTTTATCAGTTCTAATTAAATATAGTTGTAAGGTCTTCTCAAGAAAGCAGAACTCTTGAAATGAATGGCATTTCAAAAGGAACTTTTATTGGAAGACAGTGATAGTAGAGAGTGTAGGCAGAATCTGAATTTTGTGCGCTGGAGTGTTAGGTAAAACTACGCTTTTCAAAGCCCCTCCCAATGGCCAGTTCATCTTTGAGTCAATCTCAAGGTGCAAAGATGTTGTGAGAACTTTGGGTTGAGAAGGTGATACTAGGTGCCATGATCACACTCCTCCACTGGTGAGACAAAACAGATGGCCCAAATCATATTCTCCCCCCCCCCCAACATCCTAAAGGTACATCAAAACAGAGAACAGGAACAAAGGAAAATCCCATGCAAGCGTAGTCCGAATCCTCCCTCCTCCCTCCAGAAAAGCAAAGGTCCTGATAGAGATCAATGGGACCTGACATGTTTTTCCCCTAAGAAAAGGACACATCCCCCTGGAGACAAAGAAAATAATAAAAGGAAAGACAATAGGAATCAGGGTAAGGTTGGTGGAAGCACTAGGGGCTCTTTTTTGTGAACCCAATTCATTTTGCGATGTGGGAGGTCTTTCCAGGCCACTAAATACTGGGTGGACCCCAGGCATCTTGAATCAAGGATCTGTTTAATCTCAAAGTGTTGCTCACCTTCTTCCATAATAGGTTGTGGTAAAGGTGTGTGTGTTGTAAGACCGAGGTCACCTTGGGTTTTAATAGGCTGCAATGGAAGATTGGGTGCACTTGCCACAATGACTTGGGTAATTGCAGTTCCATTGTAATGCAGGTAATGGGGAATGGTCCTACAAATTTTGATCCAAGTGTTTTAGATGGTTACAAGGACTGTAACAATTGAGTATCAACTTGTAAAGCATTCCTGGCCTGCTCTCGAGTTGCTATTGACAGGAGGGGGGGAAATTGATGGAATGGTAGCAACCAGAAGCACATTCCACACATACCTTTCTCAAAACTGCATCCTAGAGCCAGAGCCAGCCAGAGAGGCGTGTTCTCTATAGCCTGCAAAAGTGCTCCATTGGAGAATGTGATTTATGGGAAGAGGGGGGAAACAGGGTCATAGTTGGGACATAAATTACGTGGGGCAGAGCTCACTTCACTTGGGTAAGTGCAGACATGTTGCTCCTAATAAATTACAATTTTTAAAAAAACTTGGCTCAAGGCTCATGAATTAATTAGGGCATCAGTCAAAATGCTGATAGCCAGTCAGCTCTCTTTTTAAACTAATTAAGATTACTGGGTTTCCTGGGTCTTGGCCTCTCCAGTCACTCCTGAACATCTGGGGTGAAATTCAGGTAACCATGACAGAGGGTGGACTATCTGAAGAGAGCCTGCTCCAAGTGACTGAAATGGATGCAGAGCTCACCTCCAACCAGGCACCTTTAGGACCCAACAGCCTAATTGCAACCGAAGTGCAGCCCTGCCCAGACAGTGGAGATGCCTGCCCCAGTGGTCACAAGAAAGGATGAATATTGGTGGAAGATAACCCCTAAAGCAGCTGAGGTTGAGTTCCCCCACCCCAATGCTCAGAAAGGTGGAAGACCTCTGAGCAAGCTGAGACAAGTGGATTGGATGTGGGACTGGGCATAGGCCAGGCTCCCAAAACGATTGATGGGGAACTCCTTGGGGAGTTTCGTAGAGCAGCTGAGGGAGGAATTTGACTGAGCCATCCTTCTTGATGATGGGCTGTCATGTCACCCAAAAGAGAGGGAATGTGCAGCTGATCCCTTTGAAATGAGATGCAGATGGGAATGCAGCCACCAGAAGGAGACTGGGGCTGCAGCCTGTGCCTCTTCCATGCAGCACTGCCCACTGCAGACAAACCCCCCCTCTCTGAACTAGAGCTGAGGAAGATGGCCAGCCACATCTTACAGGGGCCAACAGGAGGAGGGAGTAGTGCTGAATGAATTGTCCTGCTTCAGAGGAAAATTTGATGGGCACTCAGACTGGCTAGCTCTATTCCTTGACTCGGCTGAAATCCACCTAGAGGGTTAAGGACACCTCTACCCATTCCCCAGAGCCATGGTGAATACCCTCACCAAGGGGTAGAGGGAAAAGCAAGGGAATGGTAAGCAGTCCTCCATAAGAGGAGAGATGTAGATGACTTTTTATGACTACTAGGTTTGAGGAGGCGGAGGAGGACCTGTACATGGGAGATGAGCTCAGAAACCTAAGGAAGAGGGGGTTATCCATCAAGGAACACATCTGTGAATCGACGGGAGTCATTGGGAAGCTACCCCCTTTGCCAGAGTGACTGTTAGTTCATTTTTTCAGAAAAAGCCAAGCAAATTGTCCAGTTAACTGCCTACCAGGGCATCCTGAACTGACTCTCTGACTGGTTCTGAGTAGCCATAAAAGTCGATGGTGGATTGCATGCCAATGACATGAGAAAGCAACCAGGCACCAAGGAGAGAGGACAACTAGACTGTATACCTTCCAGCCAACAGGAGGCCACAGCACCACACCCTGCCCCAAAACCAACTCTCCCACAAAGGCAGCTGAAATGCTACAGATGTGGAGGGATATGCCACATGGCATCAGCATGCATGATTCCAGCCCCAAACCAAAGCCAGAGCTGTTAAGTATTGACTGACAGGTCACCCCAACCAATCAGTTCAAAGGACTAAAGGACCAATCCCTGGCCACGCGGTTTGTGCGGGAAGTTTGAAGGTTTGTCAGTGGCTGGGAGCCAGAGACCGCTTTACTATAAAAGCGGCCGCGTGCTTCCAACCGCTGTTGTTGTTACACTTTATTTCTTGCACTAATAAAGCTATTGAACGTTCGTGTGTCTCGTCTATTCTCCCTACTCTTCACTGGCGACGAAGGTGGGATCAGACAATCAGCACGTCAGCAACCATAAGGATAACTCTAAGAAGAAGGAAAAATGGCATCAAGAAATCCCAACACCGCGGGGACCCCACCAACCCCATTCAAACCTGCCGTAGAGAACTGGGACGACTACATGGGCCGTTTCCACATGTTCTTGGAGTGCAATGATCTACTGGACAGTTCAGAAAAAAAGAAACGGGCATATTTCCTGAACCACTGCGGGATGACCCTGTACCGGATGGCAAAGAACCTCGCGGGCACCACAGACCTCCGAGCAATTGCCTGGACAGATTTGGAGAGGCTACTAAGAGCACACTACAATCCAACCATCTCTTCGTTCGTGAAAAGACAGGAATCTTACAAGAGAGACCAGAGGGAAGGCGAATGCATCAACGACTTCGTGGCTGCATTGAGAGAAATCGCCACTGTGTGTGATTTCTCCAACATAGAGGAAGCCCTAAGAGACCGGTTCGTGCTGGGCATGATGGACCATAAGTTACAAACAAAAATGCTAAACCGACCACGGATCCGGTTCCAAGAAGCTATGGAAGAAGCTTTAGCCAA